>VZTT01047407.1:109295-152879 GCA_013400855.1 Buphagus erythrorhynchus
CACAGATGATGGACCAAGGGGAGGACTATGACTTGTGCAGGATGTGCTCCAGCTCAATCTCTACAAAATCTATGGGGCCTAATGGGATTCATCCAAGAATCCTCAGGGAGCTTCTGCTGTCATCACGAAATGCCTATTAATTTTTTTTTTTTTTAAGCAGTCTTGGGAATCTGGAGAGGTCCCAGGTGACTGGACACTGGTGAAAGTTGTCCCTGATTTTCAAGAAGGGCAAGGGGGACCCCAGAAACTGGCAGTCAGAGGTCTGTCAGTCTCACTTTAATGCCTGGTAGTGTTACGGATTATTCTGGGAGGTATCAAAAAACATCAGAAAGACAATGAAGCCATTTGGTCACAGCCAGCATGCCTTCAGGAGAGGAAAGTCCTGCTTATCAAACCTGATTTCCTTTTATGACAAGATAACCCACATAGCTGGTCAAGGGAAGCCAGTTGCTGTACCCTTTTTGGATTTCAGCAAAGCTTTTGACCTGGAGATCCTGGATGATGGAAAGTTGAATGTGAGCCAGCAGTGCCCTGGCAGCCAGGAGGGCCACCCGTGTCCTGGGGGGCATCAGGCACAGCATCACAGCCAGGCAAGGGAGGGGATTGTCCTGCTCTGCTCTGAGCTGGGGCAGCCTCACCTCCAGTGCTGGGGGCAGTTTTGGGCACCACAATATAAAAAAGACATTGAACTATTAGAGAGTGTCCAAAGGAGGGTGACAAAGATGGTGAAGGGCCTTGAGGAGAAGCCATGTGAGGAGTGGCTGAGGCCACTTGGTCTGTTCAGCCTGGAGGACACTGAGGGGAGACCTCACTGCAGTTACAACTTCCCCATGAGGGGAAGAGGAAGGGCAGACACTGTTCTCTGTGGTGACAGTGACAGGACCTGAGGGCATGGCCTGAAGTTGTGCTGTGGGATACTAAAAAAGGTTATTCACGAAAAAGGATGGTGGAGCACTGAACAGGCTCCACAGAGAAGGGGTGACAACACCAGCCTGACAGAGTTCAGGAAGTGTTTGGACAATGCTCTCAGGCACAGGGTGTGACTCTTGGGGTGTCCTGTGCAGGGCCAGGAGTTAGACTCAGTGACCCTTGTGGATCTCTTCCAACTCTGCTTATTTTGTGATTCCAAGCTTGGTTTATCATATGAATTTTGTGCATTCATACTTTCAGTGCTGACCTCTGTTTTCATTCTACATATCAAATGTTTCATAATCAGTGACATGAAAGTAGTCTTAAGCCTAAATGGCTATCATGCAGGGGGTACACAATCCTTTTTGAGTACTGTGGCATAACTAACTACACGTGGATGGTATTTCTTCATTCACTGGTAATTTGGTCTGAGTCATCATACTGTATTTCATAGTAATAGGAACCCTTCTTTAGAATTACATAGTTCAAGCCAAGATTTTATTAGATCTCTAACCAGTTTAAGAACGAGACTTGCTAAAGGATTAATTGATGTACCATTGCAGCTACGGAAAATAGGAAGGAACTTAATGAGCCATGCTAGGTACATACAGTGATACAAAAGTACTGTTTATTTTCAACATCAAAAAGTTACTTTTCTTTGGTTCTGTGGCTTTAAAGTCAATATAAAACCTGTTCACTTTATCAGGTCTTAGTATAATGTCAAAAAGAACTAGTATAATACTTGTAAAACCCATCCTGAACACAAGCACTTCCCACTCCAGTTTATAAGCAAGTACTGTAAACAGCAACCTTCTGGCTGATTGCCTGTAAGAGGGAGCGAACTGTCTCTTCCAGCTCCACCAACTGCTTGGCTTTGTCTTCCAGAACTTTTTGATTGTTTTCATACATATTTTCCAAATCTGTAGGCAAAGGAAGGCAAAAAACCAAGCTTAATTGGTGATGTTTTAATGCATGTAAATCATTATAGTTACAGATAAACTACTATTCAAATTTATTTCTATTGTGGAAGATATTCTGATTGTGGAAAGAAACAGAAACAAACAAAAAAAAAGCTCAAAATCAACAAAGTCTGGAATGGCACCTTTTTGTTTCCTTAACATAGGGACGTAAAGGAACAAGGAAGTTATTTTCTAAAGGTGAAAATTCAAAAGTATATTTCAAGGGTTAAAATAATTGTCATTCTTTGCTCTATGGTGGCTTTTACAGAACAGTGAAATGTTTTGGCTTGTGGTGATTAAGACTACCCAGCAAGTCACAGTAACTGTGCAGGAGTAGCAAAGAGGGGAAGAATGAGTTCCTGGCCTGGCAAAACCAGAAAGAAAATTTAATTCTGTCTCTGGTAGCAAGGGGCAGACTGCCTTGTCCTGAATCAATCAGCTTTGTCAACAGTAAATGTTAAATTAATCTGTAAACTGGAACTCCGGTGTCCTGATTAGCTATTGTTTTAAGAGCTTTCGAGGGTGGGGTGAGGGGAGTACTGTTTGGAGGTGGGGCTCTTGCTGGAACAGATGAGTCCTAGTCCTGAGCAGAGTAGTTTTGTTCCTTCCCTGTGGTGGTTCTGGGGGCAGTGAGAGGTGCCATACCAGATGTTTGTGTCTCACCTGCAAGTTTCAGCTTATTCTATATAAATCTTTGCTTTAAAAGATTGTATTATGTCTGTAAGAATAAGGAAAGCAGATCAAGCCTCAGTAACAAATAAGTACCTTTTCTTTTCCCCTTCTGCTGATGAATAGCTGGCTTAAGAGCATGAAATTGCTTCATGTTCTAAGGTGCCAAATTACCTCCTCAGAGCAGCCTTACCTTTGAGCAGCTGGAGTTTGCTGTTTGCTTGAGCCAACAGAGCTTTAGCTTCATCTTGCAGCACGCCTGCTTTCCTCCTGGCCTCGGCCGACTCCTCTGTCTTCTTAGCTATGAGCTCCTCCACGGTTCTGTACTTGCCACTCAGCTCGTCGTTGAGGACCTGTTCCGAGTTCAAGCACAAGATGGAGCTCATGCGAAGCCAATACAGCAGGAGTTGGCTTTTCCTCCTAATCCGGGTGCAAGGAGAGACTACACTAGGAGCTCACTTAACAAAAGCAGAAACAGTGTCAGGGTATTTCCTACTTCCTGTCCAAGACTAAGAGCTGTGGTGAAGACTCATCAGTTGCTCTTTTGCAGGTCTATGGCTGTTTTACAGTTTCAATACTGGCACTTTGCATAGATTTATGGGATTCAGCTACAGGGTTCTGTAACTAATGGAAGCCATGGTCCCTAGAACTGCTGGAAAGCTGCACATGGCACTGCTCCTGGCTGAGTGGTTGCATCTGGGGAGGAATACCCTTGCTACTCTTTCAGGAACAAAAACTAAGCTAGCTGCCCAGTTGGTGTTGATGAAGGTGCTGGGATAGTCAAGAGGTTGGTTTCTCAGCTGTGCTTTTTGTTGTGGGGTTAAGATTAAGAAGTCCTATGGCCCAACTAAATTCAACCACTGAGCAAGATAACAAACCATAGCAGCACTGGAATTCTCTTGTGTTTACTTGACAGCATCTGAATTACTACTTAGTGTTTGGATATTGTTGAGTTGATGGATAATGCAACTCTCCTGTCAGAAAATGGCTCTCTGGAGATTGGTAGACTAACTACAGACAAGAGATGGGAGCAATGAAACTTCCTTTGGCAGATTGATTGATTGTTTTGTTAATGAACATTCTTTTGCTATTACAAAAGTGTGTAGCAAACATTGGGAGTAATGCCATATGTTCACAGAGAAAATCTTGCGTTTCTGATATTTAGCAATTACTTCAGTTTTATGTTAAGATAATTATTTTTCCTGTTGCTTGGTTCTGTATATGCCAAATTCTGGTTTGTTTGTCCTGAACCTATCATTGTCATAGAACCATAAACACTCTATACAAGTGGGAAAAAAACTTCAGTTCTCCTGTGACAGACAGTAAAGCTGAGGAACAGAAACCTACCTGTGAAAGGCTGACAGGTTTCCTGCAGCTATTTCAGAACCTGAAAACTTTCCAATACAACTCTCTCAGGATCTGATACCAAAGTAAAAAGTAGCTATCTTTGGTAAGAGCATAAATGTTGGGAGTATTTTCTACACCCAGACTATGAACGATAAATGTGATAGATCACATGTATTCATTGATCTCCCTTTAGTGAAACCTGGGGGAGTTTTGCTGGCTTCTCTTTAGGATTGTTGCTAAGCTTCTCACCTTTTTAACTTCTTCAGCATTTTGTTTTGCACTAATAATTTTGTCTTCTATATTTCCCACATTCCCTGAATTTGTAGCAGCCTTTTGCCTAAGGTCTTCAACACTCTTCTCTAGCTCAAACAGACGTAAGGTAGCATTGTTCAGTGTTTCTGCGGATGCTGCATTTTCAGATTCAATCTAAGAGAAAGAAGAATGAGAGTTAGACTCTCAAAAGACAATGGGTATAATACTAAACTTTCTCCATAAACCATGCTCAACTATCCAGTTTGTGTCCATAGATCTGAGTTAAAAACAGTGCTTTAGTTTTGCTAAAAATGGCCCATTGCAGTCAGGGTGAAAAAGCTCAATGCTTGAGAATGGTACATATGGGGCTGCAAAAACATTAAGGAACATGGTCAAAAATTACTTGATTGCATTATGCACACAAGAGTTGACTAATCTGCTGACAAAACTTCAGACATTTGACTCCATCATGTGATAATGGACTTGTGAAGCTTCTAAACTGGCCAAGCTTCATATGTATAGATAGCACTGTGTCTTGTGGGGCTTTGAAATGAGGTCTGCAAATACTTTATGTGACAAGATTGCAGCACTTGGTTCTTCAGCATTTGTTTATTTTATCTGGTGCTGCAGTGATGGATGACACTCAGGACACCAATATACAACCAGCGTGGCTGACAGGTGTGGCTTGCCAGGGATCTTGTCAGACCTGCTGGTTTAGAGGGCTACAGTCCTGCTCATTTAACTTGGCTGGTGCAGAATATGGGGTGAGAAAAGCCTTTTGGTGTTTTTTTTGTTGTTGTGTGGTTTGGTTTGTTTATGAGCAAATAGTCCCCTAGCATCTGTCCCAGTCACTCAAAAGTTGATGTGAAGGCAGGAATGGTTTAGATGCATTTTAACTGCAGCTTTTGCTTTGCAGTACCCGAGAGCTTTCCCTAGACAGGCTTCTATCAGTTTCTAAGCATCAGACTTGTGCTGTTTCTGTTATCTTAAGAAATATTCATAAAGAACTCACTGAAGTCAGCAGGTCTTGAGTTCCTTTAATGTCTTCATCAGCTTGTTTGATGGCTTTTTCAGCTGCATTTTGAGCTTTTTCAGCTTCTTCCAGTGCCGCTTTCACCATGTCTGCAGTGACTTTAACATCTGTTGCACCTTTGCTGTGGAGCAAGACTGTTAATGCTAAAAATGCTCTTACTTTGGAACTGGAAGAAGTACATATGCTACAACGAGCTGGTTTTGCCCCTTAAGAAAGGAATGAGAATTTACATCAGGGAAAGTTAAACTGCATTTTCTGATGCAATGAGATGAAACAGGGCTGCATACCTCGCTCTTTTAGCTTCCTCCAGTAGCATTTCTGCTCTGGCAATGTCTCCAGCGCTCTGCTGCAGAATGACCTCAACATCAGAAAGGCTTTCTACACGCTCACGAATATCTTCTGTCAGGGCCTGCAGCTGCTGGGGCGTGCTTGGCATCTCCATGTTCAGCACTTCATTAGCCACTGCCTCAATGCTATCCAGGTCAGCACTGTCTTCTAGCAGATGGACACAAATGACAAAGATGTGAGTAAAAGCTTCCCTCTGTCACATCTCCACGCTCAAATTCTTGTTCAGCTGCTTCCTTAAGAAGGAAAATCATAGGAAAAACTTCCTCCCCCAGATTTATGGAAAATCAAGGTGTTAAAACTACTTCCCAAGACAAAACTTCCCTCTCAGGAGAGGCCCAGCAGGTCTAGAGGCCCTGCTGGCACAGCTCTCTTGGAAGCCATTTGAAGATCTTGGTGCTCAGCTTCACCACTCTGGGGGGGACCCGAGCCCACAGGAAACAAAACCAGCAGCTGCAAGTAGATGTATTTGTGCTCCCAGCATAGTCAGCCCTGAGCAAACAAGCAAGGAATGGGCTGCTGGCAAGCAAGGCTCTCATTTAACCTTTACCTGCCTTCTTACAGAGAGAGAAATGCAGTTTCTAATTTCTTTCCCCTTTAATACTACTTTGTCTTTCTAGCCAGAACTTACAGACATACTTGGCAAAGTACAGCAGTACAACAGCCTCAGCTGAAACACACACAAGAACATGTCACAGTTTGCTCTCACTTTCTTATTATCTTGGTTTTCTCTTAGCTTTTCTCATGTTTCCAGATTTCATCATATACATTGTCTGTCTAGGGGAGGTGGGGGGAATGATGACAACTGTTGCACTAGCCCTCGGAAGATAATACAGACGTAAAGCTAGTTTTACAAACCCAGAATTAAAATATAATTAAAATGTAACATTCTTACGCATTAGGAAGTCTCTAATCTGTTTAATAAGATTTCTCAGATCTTCATTGCTTCTGTCCACTTGTTCTTTTGTAGCATTGGTTTTGAGCAAAACTGCTTGTGCATTTTGTTTAGCTTCATCTGCTCTCTGTTTTGCCTCAGAAACCTAAAGACAGGAAAATGGAAAGCTTGCTTGCTTATCTTCTTATGCTTTAGGGCTCGTTTTAAAACAATTCATCTGGAGTCAGAAGTTAGAGTAACAAGGAATGCTTTTTCTCATAAAACTCACAGAACACTTGGAAGCTGGCCCTGATCCATACCACCAGTGCTAGTTTAAACAACCCAGGCTGATGTTTAGTTATCCATGAAGCTTCACTTTAGTAAGCTCCCTTTCTGAAGATATTTACAAGCATGATGACGTTACACAACTCAAAAGAAGTATTTTTCTGCAGAGAGCCAGCACATACTTTGTCAATTAGTGTCTGTGCTACAACAGACAGATTTTTTTTTTTCCTTTGTTACTATCTTAACAATTGATTTGGCATATTACCATTTTGGAGAGTTGCTCAACTTCTGCTAATGCACTGAGGATGTCTCTGTCAAAATCCATAGCCTTCTGCCAGGCATTGTGAGCTACAGTCACCAGCCCACTGCAGCCAGGGCCTCCACACTTCTTCTTCCCTTCATCTGTCCGACAGGTCAAACCCCCGCACTCGGACTCGGCACAGGAGGCTCCCGGAGCAGTGCCACACGTCTGCAGGGACACAGGAGACAAGGGAAGCAGTCACAGCCTGATTTCCATTGCCAGGCTGCGTGGGGGCTGGAGTAGGACACTATTCTACCACAAAATTACAAAGTAAATTTTTTTTTAAGAAGTGAAACTATTTCTATCAGCAACATTGCACTAAGAATTATCCATTACTTGGTCAACTGTTTGGAAATGAAATAACACAGGAGTTGGTTTAACCAGAGGGAAAATTAGAAAATTCCCTGTTCTTGTGAGGTTCTTC
This sequence comes from Buphagus erythrorhynchus, assembly GCA_013400855.1. NCBI lineage: Eukaryota > Metazoa > Chordata > Aves > Passeriformes > Sturnidae > Buphagus > Buphagus erythrorhynchus. The sequence goes on from VZTT01047407.1 coordinate 116,694, forward strand.
TACCTTTTCAAACCCCCCGCTTCCACTCTTTTTGCCAAATGATAGTCACTAACTCAGGTTTTGCAGCCAAAAAACCTCCCTGGGAAAACGTAGGAGCTGAGCCAAGTTAGCTGCAGCTGTCTCCTGTGAAGTGTAAATAAGTCCCTCTTACCTGTTTGGCATGTAACCCAGCAGTAGCTAAAAAGCAGAAAGATGTGTGTGTCATGATTACACCTCCAAGCAACTCAGTATTTACTGCCGTGATAAACATCTACCCAAGATTTCAGTTCTTAAGAACAGTCAGGGCAGGAATGTAGGGGAAGGGAAACTAAACAAAAAGATGTCTCTTTCTTTTCTCCAGAGGAAAAAGGAGGGTTGAGGGAGTGGGAGGGATGACTGGTTATAAAGGACAAGGGACAATCAGCGTGTAAAAAACTCAGTCTCTACCACAGGCATGGCCTGCCCAGGGGAGTTAATGAGCAGTGCCCCTGCAGCCTGTCTTCACCCGGGGTTGTTCAGGGATTGTTCACTGAATGCAGCTGGCCAACTTCAAAGAGAAACTGAGGGAACACCCAGCCTCTCCCAAGAAAAAGACATCCTTAATCATATTTATAGATGAGCAGGCACCTTCAACAGAGAAAATGCCCTTTTGACTCCAGCTCCCTGTAAGTTCTGCTTTTTCTCGAGCAGGAGGATGAGCCTGGGGTGATGCTGAGGCCCGTGGGTGTGAGCAGCAGCGCAGCCTGGCTGGGTGCTGTGCAGGCACAGGAGCTGCAGAAGGGAAGAGGGGAGCCCAGGGGAAGCAAGCACTGAACTTGGGATAGGCTTAAGAGGATGGCTCTCAGCCCAGCAGATTTGCCACACTTTTTTGCACATGGAAACTCCATCCCTAACAAAGAACATTGGATTAGAACAGGGGTGATGCAAAAACAGGTGGTCTGTTGGGACTGAGAAGAATAGGAGGGAGACCAACATGAAAGGCTGGTCTTTGAAAGCCAGTAGTGTCAGAGCCCACCAGTTAAACAACCCAGTTCTAGCCCACAAAACCGAGGGGTTGCTCAACCAAGCAAGGTGCATTTTTCATGAGCCAACGCACATCTCACACTGTCACACCCTACAGTTCCTCCCTGCCCGTTGCTTCATCCCAAACCTGACTCTGTTTTTGGTGTGGGTTTTATCCCAGCCATTTTCAGCTGTGTACCTTCTCAGCCACCTCAGACAGATCCAGGCTCTGCAGCTTGCCAGCGAGTTCATCCAGAAGGCGTGACTGCTCCTCTTGTTTAGCCTTGAACTGGGCCTCCTTCTCATTGATTAATTCTTCCACTTCCTGCCGCGTTTGCGCCGACAGCTCCACGGCACTATCGGGATCAACAGTGGAGGCATTGACCCTCTCCTCTGCCTCCAGGGACATCTGGAAATACTTGGTGATACTATCCAAGGCCCCTGCAGAAATCAGAGGGAGCTGATGAGAACTCTGTGAAGTAACCCAAAGTAATGTATATTATAGATGTTAGGGTTAGTAATATATCACATTACATTAAATGAAATGCTGGCCCTGGTAGCTGTGTTCAGTGCCATTGCAAGGATGACAGAATATGGCCTCTTGTAGAAAAAAAATTTGCTTTTTTGCTTGGTGGACAGTGTGTTAAGCTGGACTTTGAAGTTAAGCTTTTCTCTGACCCTAATGACTGAGTTCTGCTTGCCCTAAGGGCAAAAGGAGATACGGCCTTTTAAGGTTTTTAGGGGAACAGTCTGTGTTCTAAGGATTCCCTTATCCCATTAATTCTTATTGCTTGCCCTAGGATGTCTGGCTTATGGAGTCACTGCTTGGAAACTGGTCAGAGCTTTCCTAAGAAACAACTGTTTGATGAAAGATGCTGATTTATGGAACTGTTGATTTTGGACAACTCCTGAAGAGGCCTTGTGTGGTGTGAGGGACCCTATGGGGGTGGCTATACTCTACACTTTGGGGCAGCTTTCCTTTCCAGAATGCCAAAAGTCAGGGACTCCCCTGTTCTACATGCTACTTGCCTCACTCTGAAATCTCCCATGTTCACTGGAAACAATCTCAGTCTTCCTTCAAACCAGAAAATTTATAAGAAAAATTAGAAATACTTTCTTTGAAGTCAGCTTTCCAAATTTCCAAATAATTTGGTGACATTCCTCTTCCTCCAGCAAATTTTGATTCTTGGCCCATTTCAGTGTGCCAATGGACAAGCAAGGCTTGGGTGACTCAGAAGAACTGGGCCCTTTATCACAAGCTCTTTTTTTTTCACCCAGAAGCAGCAATTTAACCGACTGAGGGGAGCAAGGGGGATGTCCAGGCATATATTGAAATCTGTGGTGCACTTTCTTCTGTTGTGTCTCAGCTACAACGTGCTCAGCATGATATCTTAAGACAATTCTGTGCCCCAGGAATTTGAGCCAGCTTTGCAATGTGCAGAGGAAGAGAGACAGGGTGAGGGGGCAAAAATTCCTGCTGCATCAGCAACTCCGCTAAAGCACAGAAAGAACCTGTGCAACTGTGTTTTATTACAAGTTAGGAGATTAATCTGGTACTTAAACCCATGCACTGATTAAATCTTTGGCCACTCTGCTGCTTTCTCCCCTTCCCTGTGACACTTACCCCGAACATCAGAGATCTTGATGAACTCTAGCTGCTCTGCAAGTTCTTTCACGACGTGGTCGAGACTTTTGGCATCTGTCTCCAGTGCACTCAGGTCTGTGTCTGTGCTATTGCTCTTTGCTGCTAAGGCTGATAGGTTTTCTTCTATGTCTGCTATTTTAACTGTAACATCTGCTGTCAGCTTTCTGTAAAACAGGCACAGGACTCAATACAGAGAGGAAGAAGGGTCATACACCTCACACTTCACTGGAGCGTGGTGGCTAGAGATGTACCCAGCCTCTCCCATGGCAGGACCTGTCCTCCCTCTGTGGAGCTCCAAGCAATTTGTAACAACATGCCTGCCTAGAATACTGTTTTGTTTCCTTTATTTTACAAAACTACTTCTTAATCTACAACACATTTATAAACCCAAAGCACCAAATTGCTCAGAAAACAGCTGCTTTGTGTAAGATTAACTGAAGGGAGATTCCAGAGGACTGGTGTAATGCTCTTGTATCATGGCAACTGCATAGGTCAGAGTTGACTACTATGATCCATACATAATTTGCTTCCCATCCCACACAGCTCAAATGTAGTTTTGATTCCTACGAGCTCATTGGACAGATTTGAACTTCAGGGAGCAGAGAGGGGGAAACACTAGCTTTAACACAATGGATTCTTTAAACTCTTCTGTAAAGATCCCTCCTCACCAGGGTTTTGAAGGAAAGCCTCCTGCTCTAAGCATTCATTCAGTGAGACATGGAACAGGCTTTAGCTAGTGGGATACCCCTAAAAGGAAAAGCAAGTGAGTATTACATTTCAAAGCTGCTGTGGAAGAGAAGTGGGCATAGGAAGCTATTCCCATGCATGGTGATCCCATCAAGCCAAGCATTTCCTCATTCTGAAATCATTCTGAAAGAATCAAGGCAGTATTTAAGATCTAAGATCACTTTACAGCTCTGTCAATAGCCCAGCAGCCTGCTGTTTTTCAGGATTCCTCCAAAGCTCAGTACTTTTCTATACAGCCAGAGAGGAGCAAGAACAGATACACATAAGGTATGTTAGGAAAAAGCAGCTTCTCAGCTGCTCTGACCTCCCACAGTACAGAGTCCAGAAGCAGCAGTAACCACAGCTCTCCAGCAGGAGGGAGGGGAGCTGTAGGACACAAACTATTCCTAATTGAGACATTTGTGCTTTAATTCTCACCCCTTCGCTTTGTGCAGCTCCCTTTACAATGCACAAGCAAGTTGGAGCAGTTGCAGATAGGGTAGAAAGCCTCTGTAATCCTACTTAATGTTAGACTGCCCCATCCCCAGACTACCATCTTTTGTGTGTTTAGCCCTAAAAGAAAATACAAGGCTTCTACTCTGAGAAAAATGGAAACAATCCTTATTATAAACCTGGTGCTTCCCCCACACGTGCTCAGAGTGTGGAAAGAAGCCCAAGTTTCCAACTCATCAGCTACACTCGGAAATCCAGGAATTTAATCTCTCCCCCTCTTCATTCTCTCACATAATAGCAGTATTTGTCCTTTGCCCTGGGGCAGCACAAGGCAAGCATGAGTGGCTCCCTGGTAATTAGCTGCCTGGAGAGCAGTGGGAGCAGGACAACCCCAGCCCAAGCACTGCTGGCAGCTGCACTGCTCCTGCCTGCCCTGGCCAGGTTTCTGCCCCCAGGATGGGCACTCACTGCCAGTGCTGAGCATGGCGAGGTGCTCCAGCAGCCCAGGAGCCACAGCACTCTCGCCCAGCCAGAGGAGTTGAGCCAGAGTCCGCCAGCCCAGCATGGGGACATCAGTCACTCAAGTAAATCCCAGCTCACTGGAACTCCCACTCCTTTCCAGGACAGACTTATCCATGTAACTAAAGCTGTACTCACTCTGCTTCCTCAAAGAGATTCCCAATGTTCTTCAGGGGCTCGGCCGCTGGATTTTGAGCGATGATGGTTTTAATTTCAGTGAGCTTCTCCTCCAGTGTGTTGAGTGTCTGCTGGTATGGGCCAGTGACTCCAGTGATTTTGAGGGTATTAGCCCTGTCCAAGAACTGCTGGGTCCTATTAGCCAGCTCACTGATGATCACATCCCAGACGGCAAAGCACTGGTGGCACGGCACGCAGTCAGGGAAGACGCCCGAGTAGCCCCGGGAGCACTTGTCACAGTGCAGCCCTTCCACCCCTTCATTGCAGATGCACTGCCCAGTGGCACGGTCACACTGCGGGGTCTGGATGCCACGAGGGTTGCAATCACATGCTGGGAGGAGAAAAAGGCACGTGTGAAGGCCATGGAGAGTGAAATGGCTGTGATGTTGGCAGGATGGAAAAAAAAATCAGTTATAATAAAGTGGTGAAATGAATACAGATGTGATCAGCGTCTGAATTATAAAAAGCTAATTATGGATATATCACTTGAGAGTGGAGGAAGCAAGTGTGAGTGAGAAAGGGAAGAGAGACAGGGAAATAACTCTAGGGGAAACCAGGATTTGCACATCTTGGAAATAAGAACAATAAGAGAGCAAGGATGGACATCATTTGTTGCAATGTTCAGATGTCAGCTGGATAGCAATTGAAAACAAAGATCCCAGTTTCTCTCCTGCAATGAAGAGTGAGTAGAACAAGGCTCTTGGGACAGGAAAAGAAATGGCAGGCAGGCACATAGCAGAGGGTTTAAGAGCAAACCATGACTGAAAAAGGAAAACTGAACTAGGAATAACCATTTACTGTCTCCTCCAGCAGAAGAGTAAACAGTAAAGTGAGGAATCCTGCAGATCAAAACCCAATTACCTTTCCCTGCCCCTCCCACAAACAGCACACTAAAAGGAGATAACTAATTACACAGCACTTGGTTAAGTGGAGGAGCTCTCTTCTGTAAGGTGCTGTGGGTGCTAAAAGCTGAACTGGCTTCCAAGAACAGGACAAATTTCTGGAGCAAAAGCCCTTGTGAGATCTTCTAGACAGAGGTACAGGGACTGGCTCAGAACATGCCCCTGCCATGGAGAGTGGGAAAACATTCACAACACACATTGAGGAGCCTGGCACTGGGCTGACATTTTGGGTATACAGAAAATCAGAAAAGAATCTGGCAGTGAAAAGTAGAGTAGAGCAAAGAATGTGGTCATGGGCAGCTCTGTAGTGTTTGAGGTGTTAACTACCAAGAGCCTACACGCTGCTTGTCACCCTCAATGGAAATGAGGACACTTAATAGGTGTGGTTTTTTTTTTTTTTCATTATTTCACACTTTGAGCACCAGCTTCAGAGTTAGTATTCACACCTTCATGAAATGCACTTCTTTGGCACTAATCCACTGCAGACAGAAGTTACTCAATTAACTTAGTGATGCACTGTCACCGCTGAAAGCACAGACACGCTTTGTACACAATAATGCTATCAGGAGAAGCGTTTCCATGCAGCGAGGCTGCCACTTGACCTCCTTAATTACACAGGAGGCGGCAGCAGCAGAGGACACCACCAACATGCAAAGCTTTTAATAGAGACAGCAGCAAGCAACAAAAAGAGAGGCTTTGAAAATATGCACATCATTTACCTATCATTATGGCAGAGTGCACCCGAAACAGGTCAAGCACATATTCCTTAAACAGGAAAAGGACTGGCACACCTGATAAAACCCCTCACTTACACATCCATTTACCACGCATTCTTGAAGGAGGTTAAATGGCTCAAAAGGGCCCATAAATCAATTCATACACTCAAAGCAAATGCCCCCTTGAAAACAGGGCAAAACACAAAGCTGTTTTCAAGACTGTACATTGTTTGCTTCAATGACAGAACACAGTGGTGGTCTTCAGTTCAAAAATTACACAAAGAGCCTCAGCAGAACAAATCGCTCCTCAACAAAACTACTTTCTTGTACAACCTGAATATGACAGGCAAGAGACAAAAATAACTTCTGCTGCCTGCACAATTGAGCAAAACGGTCCTTTGTTCTTTGAATTATACCCTGACACAAGAGATTGTTTTTACTTTACATCGAAAGTGCTTAAGTAGTCAACTCACCATGGAATATGTTCCCTGCAGGCAAACCGTTGAGTTCCTGTTTGAAGGTCAGTTAACCCTTCTGTCAACTAATAAGGCCCTCAGTATAATGATGAATTGTCCAAATTCCTCTGTATAGAAAGAGGCTAAATGGCATGTGGTTTTTCTCAAAGATCGTGAGGTCTGATCAAGTTACATGAATACTTGCTGCTGGCAAATCAGATCACTATATTTACTTGAGGATTTAAAAGGCTTAATGTGAAAAAAAAAAACCTAACCTCATGTTGGTAATTCTACTCCTGAATATCTGCATGTTCAGGAAAAGCAGATGACATGACTTTAGAAGCATTTACATGGTAAAGTGGATTCCAAAATCTCTGGAACCAGAAAATACTAGGGAAGAAAATAAAAGAATTTAGGTACTAATATACTGTTTGCAAAGTACTACTATAAAGTTACTGTTTGCAAAACCCAAACTCCACAACTGCCTCTGTTGGGGGATGGTAACAGCAAATAAGTAATTTTTTCTAAATGCAGCACAACAGATGGAAGAATCCAGTCCTACAAAACTCCCAAACCGAGCTTTACAGGACCATGAGAAAATTGTACAAGGCAGCTAAAAACATTACTGTGTGTTATTTCTCTATTTTAAGATTTTTTAGCAAGCCCAGAAGCAGGCAATCCTGCTTCCTGAATTACCTCAGTCCCTTGAATGAAATGTATATAAATGGCTTTCAAAAGTGCTGGTTTCACATTGTTCTTCCTCTTCCTCATTATCTTCCCAAGACATTAACCACATACAGGACCATGCCAGCTTTCACCCCTAACCATCTCTAACACCTTTAGTGGATGAGCCCTGTACCTTGTGCCCTGGACACCACCACCAGGCATTTTACATCCCATCAAGGAGCACATTCAAGGCCACTGAAGAAGAGCACCTTCCCTAAATGCCATGGTGGGGATCAAACCCTCTACTCACTTCAGTTGTGGCCAGATCTCAAGAGAAGGAAAGCAAACCCAAGCCAAGACCATGTAAAGCCTTCTAGGTAGTGAGGAGCACCTTGAACACTGCAGTCCACGAGGCAAATAGCTCAGTGCCAGCTTTCACCTCTGCCTCAGGCAATGCCTGCCTGCCAAGGACCTGCTAGCTTCAGTCTCTTGGACTGAAGGGCGTGACTTCATCCTAAAGGAAGAAAAGCATAGTGACAGTGGCAGGATGTATGTGAAAGGGAAGCAGGACCTCCAAGCTGGCACAGACTGGAAAAGACTGGCACAGGATTGGCAAATAGCTCATGGAAGAACAACTGAGTTATGCATCCATAATTCATGATGGTGGGTGCACATGCCAAAAAAATTCCTGTGACGTTCAATTATCACTGCCAATGAACTGCGATGTGAATATCAGAGACACCTTGATTCCTACCACCTGCTAGAAACAGATCAAACACCATGTCAGAATGATCCAGCACATCATGCCCAGTATCATGTTTGACCAAAGTACCCCACCATCACTTCTAGCCACAGCAGAGTTCTTGTTCCTCCACCACCTCCTTTGTTATGTCCAGCTATTCCTATGGCCATTGTGTGACTCAGAAGCAGTCCAGTATTGAGACTGCTGTTACAGCAGTTTTGCCTCTGCTGTACCCAAACAGGCTAACTCAAACACAACCTTCAAAGTATTGCTTTGCTCAGGAGACTTTGGCTCCAACCAGCACACCCCTAAATCTGATGCAAGACCTGAGTAATACAACACATCCAGTGTTAGTGTATGTCTGGTTAATCTGAACGTTTTCAAGAACAAGAAACACACAGGCACATCTAGGGATGCAGAAATGTTTCAGATGTGGCTCAGTAGCTACCAACAGCTTTATACTCTATTATCATAGTATATGTGGTATAGGGAAAGACAAAGTCCTGTAAACTCCTTTTTGTGGCTTCCCTATGCTTACATGACAAGAAACTGTGAAAGTAGTTAATTTTGCACTGCAAAATCAAACAGATGTTGAGCTTACTTCAAGACACTTGGATGCCTTGACTTTGAGTTGGAAATGCCTTCAAGGCAAATGCTTGATTACCCCCTTCATGCAGATAGATGGCCCAAAGCCAAGGTGAAGGGCTGAAAAGTTAATGCAGACACGGCTGCTTGCATTGAAGATCAGTGTTAGATAGGCTTCAAATCTGTAAGCAGAGCAGGACATTGCAGTACCTCCCATGGAAAACACAGTGGAGGAAAAGAAATCTTTTGAAATCATTGGCCCAAGATTTAAGGGCTTTCAAAGGAGCATTTACTAAATTGAACAATAGGCTTCTGTTTTGAAATGTCATTTTGTTACTGGGCGTATTGTTTTCTTTAACTGAGTGTATAACTCAATCAGCAATTCTTCCATGGCATACTTCAGGGAAATCATATTTTTGACAGGAGAAGTTTTAGCCAAATTCTTCAGTCAGGATCTGCTGATTAGCAGATTATGAGGATAAAGGATTGTAGCTGTATCTGTTTACAAATGCATGTGCACGTATGTACATGCACACACTGAATATCCATGGGTAATTTTTGTATCACCTTCATCAGTGCATTTCTCCTCCTCCTTTTTCCTGATCCTAAAGATAGAAGTAACACTCAAACATGTATACCAAATGCAGTCATGCAAAAACCTGAGGAGAAATCCCAAATAAGCAAATAACTAGCTTGAGAGGTTTGCTTTAAGCTCAAAAGGGTCTATGAATTGCTTTATCTTTCACCTACTCTGACAGCTCTACTATCTTTTCTTCTGATTTTAAATATTTAGAACTCACTTCCATTTAAAGTACTGTAATTCAATATGCAATATATTTGCACATCACTTAATTTAAACTCAGGTGTGTCAGAGCACTTGATACTACAGCAGTAGAATGGATACTTCATACTGGGCTGTATGAAGACCAGTATCAGTATACAATTCCTTACTGGGGGATGCCAGGAGCAAACAAGTGTTGTACATCATCCTATGCCAAATAGAAATAATTTTTCCAGAAATATTTTCTTTACTATTTGAGACTGAGGGTGGCAAGCATCAAATGTTTAACTCCTCCACAGAAAAAACACAAAGGTTTTGTTCAAGCATGATTTCCTGGCATCATTTCCCAGTGGTAGTGAGGCACTGTGATAAAAAAAACATTCAACAATTTGTAAGGTTGAAAGTTTTGCAGAGCTAGCAAATTTCTTCTGAATAATCAGCTATTGATTCAAGTTGCCCTGCAAGCATAGTGCTAACTCCTCAGCATTATGATTTTCAGTAGGAATGTTAAGATGAGATCCCAGTCTAAAATTACTGGAGTTGTGCTACATCTTAACATGCTAGCAGACCTTGCCAAAAGGGTAGTTTTTTGGAGACAATCAATACACATTACAATATTTTATGACTCCAGGTCGATTAAAATTATGAAACTTAAAGTGAAAATTATATTTTCGTTAGTATAGAATTGTCTGACTTCCTTTAGACACTTCTCACAGAAGGAAATGACATCTGGTAGCCTTCTCTCAACATCAAAAACATCTCCTCTAAAAGCAGCCTATGTGACTAGTTTAAGAACCGGGTGTTAAACTTTAAGACTACAAAACTTATTCTTAAATGGCAATAGGGTAATTTTCAGTGAACAGCTGTTTCTGCATCAGCCACATAACAAAGACTAAAAACAGAGGACAAATAACATTCTTGTCAATGTATGCAGTGTGTATTTGACTAAAAACATGACTTTTTTTCACTGTAGTTCAATTAAATCCTGTGATTTTACAATAGGACTTGATACTCGTGTCCAACATAGGACATGCTTCTTGTGAAGAGGCTACAGCAACACCACCTAACTTCCAATCTCACACAGTACCTCCTACTAACTGCACTCTGGCCTGCTTGTTCAATTTATTACAACAGCAATGACAGTAAAATTGTCATCTCCTTCATATTAGATGAAACATAAACTTTAAGTATTTACTGTGCAAAGGCATTGTTTGAGCTGCATCTGCAGCCACTCCACATCTCAGGCTTCCCAGGAGCCCGGAGCCTTCTGCTGGAGACGTGCTTTGTGGGTTGAAGCTGGTGCAGAATTCAGCATGCAGAGTCCTGCACTTTAGTTGCCAGGCTTTGGAAAAGCTCCAGCAGAATGCCTGGGAGACTTGAATTTTATGAACACTGTAGTGCTATTATTTACTACCTTAGGGAGGATTTTTATGCACACACACACATTCACGCACAGGCTCATGCAGAGCTGCAGACAGCTCGAGGCTGGAGCAATGGCAGAAGAGTCCTGCCAAGGGGCTGGCACTGCCCCCGGAGCAGGCAATGCTCACAGCACAGCTCCTGCCCACTGTAATCCTCCCAGGGACCTGCATGAGGCCAAGAGAGAAATGCTGGGCTCTCCCCCATCCTTTATACCTCTGCCGTGCTTGTTTCAGGCATTATGTTAAATTGAGTGAGAGAATGTTGTGCTTTTTCAAAGCACAGGGAGTAAGCAGTCTCTAAAGACCCAGCCCACAGGCTCTCTGTGGTATGTAATCGCCAGTGGACATTTGTGGGTGCTGAAGTGCACCCAGTACTGTGGGTTCAAGATGCTGTATAAATACAGCACCTGCCTGAGCTTGTCCCAGTGGTGTGGTGCCAGTGTGATCTCTGTGGACACGAAGAGAGGAGACAGGGGATGACACTTCCCCTCCACAGCAGGGGGCACAGACTGTAAATCAAAGCACCCAGACCAGGTACAAAAACCTGTCTTCCCTGAGTTCTGCTTCACCATGTCTGATCTCACCAAGGTTTCTAGAAAAGACGTCGCAGGCAGCAGCTGGCAATGGGGATGGCAGGGAAGAGTGCCCTACAGCCTGCTTTCCAGTGGAGTGTACTAGGACTCTGGGCCACATCCACCACTCACTGCTGCTGCAAGTGCCTGAGAACCCATGGAGAGCTGCCGCCCCTAGCTTGTCCTAGATGTGCCATTTTGCACATCTCCACACATCTATGTCCAGAGCTTATTTGCAGGCACTTGGGATTTTTTAGCATTGTAAAGGTTGTCAAAGGAACATGAGCAGTATGGTCCCCATTTCTCATCAGGAGCTTGTTCCTTGATGCCAGCAACCTGAAGACCTCTCATGAAGAGATCACACATCACCGTCCTAGGAGTAATTGATTCACCCTGTGGTTTCCAACCTTGAGCAGAAGCCACTTGCCCTAGAGCATGGAGGATCCCACGCTGGAATCCTTGGGAGCAATATCCACACCTCTGCATCAGCTCGGTGAATATTGTGTCCACATTCACATGGGTCAGAGTTTTTGCTCTTCCCCATCCAGATTGGTTTCTATTTTGTTCCTGAATGCAGCACAAAATGTGGCCATACTGGCTGCTTGGGCCAGCAGGAACACGTCAGGTGGCAAATGCCATGGCAGGAGTCCACATATTCCCTGCAACTGGAGCAGACATCTTTGTGACAAAGCCTTGTCTCAGTTACAGCTTCACTTTGGCTGCAGGCCAGATCTCAGCTATTTCCCAGGGACACTGCTCAGCAGCTCCTTACATGGCACAGTTTTCCAGTTCGCTTGCAACCCGCTTATCCCTGAGAACTGCTACCTGCCCACGCAGCAGCTGCAGGTCTGCCAGCCTGAACATCACCACTCACTCCCCGGAGCTAAATGAGGGCTGAGAAGTCAATTGTCTTCTTGCCAAGGAAAGAGAGGAGACAGGCAGGAGGTGCTGACCCCAGCACACCGGGGAGAGTCTGCAGCACCACCCGGCTGGATGTGTTCCATGAGCAAGCACACGCCTGGAGCCTGTCCAGAGCATCACGCTGCAGGCTGCCACTGCTCAGCCCTGGGCAGCAGCTCTCCCCACCTGCCACACAGACCTCCTGTTGGATGTAATAATGAAGGAAAATCTGCCTTTCCACCCAAGAGAGTCTCCTCTATCACTAGGGCACAGAAGGGATGGCAGGCTGGAAGGGGAGAGTAGATCTTGCACAGTAAAAACAGGCTCTGAAGAATATATTCTCTCTTCAGAAACATTAGAACAGGTTTTCACATGTTCAAAAGACAGCAGAAACTCCACAAGAGATCAGAAATGATGGTATGCTGCAAAATCCTGCTGATAAGGTATGCAGAGGGACTCCATCAATAAACCCTGACGGAGACAACTGATACCAAGAAACAATCACTGCCCTGGAGCCAGCAGGGTCAGCACACCCCTTACCATGTTAGAACACACACAGCCCCTTGAAAGACAGCCTTTCCCCCAAGAAACCCAATATGTACTCAGGAACTGGGACAATTCCCCAGTCCTTTCATCTGCTGCAGTAACCAAGTAGCTGTGACCTGCCTATCTTCCAAGATAATGGGCTCTAAGGTACCTCTATTGTAAGGGAATTATTAAAGATCACAGCAAGCACATTCCTCCCTGCAGGAAAATATACCTTAATCTATTGCAAACACTCCTGGCAAAGGCGCCTATTTGAACAGATCAGAGATACAAGTTTGTTCTGGTCTGAACAATGTTTGAAGTTTCTTTTCCAGCTAATGAACAGACTTGTTTATAATGAAAGGACAGAGGCCATCCAGTTTTCTAAACAACCTACTCCATGGTGCTCTGTTTTGCAGCACTTAGCCATGGCTAACCCACTGCATGGTCTCTGCTTTCTCCTTTCTTTTCATCTGAAATATAAGGAAAGTCTCCTACTAAATAAAAAACCTCCAGTCTCTGTAAGAAGACAAAAGAGACAGTGGTCTTCAGCTACATACAACTGAAAGGCAAAGGAAACTGGTTTCTAGACCAATTCTCAAACTTAAATGTTTGTGATATGTTTTCTTATCATGCTGGCTTACCTGCCAGCATTGCAACTTTACCCTTAAGGAAGAGTTGCTTCTAGAGAGGTTTGTTTCTAAATAAAGGTCAGACAAGAAAAACACAGACAAGCACAGGGCTGGGCTCCTGCCACATGTCCCATCCCACAAGGCACCAAAACCCCAGGGCAGACCCCACCATGCCTTTTTCCCCTCTTTTCCAAGGCTCAAGTGGGCTGCTCCTGGCAGGGGTGTCCCAGTGAACCAGGGTGTGATGGTGTGCCCAGCCACACAGACATTTCCAAAAGGAGCAGGTGGAGCAGGCACCAGGGTTGGACTCACCTAAGCACTCCACGCTTGGGTCACCCCAGAAGAGCTCCTGGCACTCCCGGCAGGTCCGGCCTCCGAAGCCTGGCATGCAGTGGCACTGCCCTGTGAACTGTCAAAGCCAAAACCAAACCCATCAGGCTATGTGAGCCCCTCAGCAGCTCAGCCCCGCAGCAGGGCAGAGGCCAGGCCGTGCGCACAGCCCCTGCCCCCTCACCTCGTTGCAGGCGGGGCCGAGGGAGCGCGCGGGGTCGCAGTCGCAGTGCTCGCAGCCCGTGCCGCTGGCCAGCCGCCACGTGTGGGGGGCACAGCGCTCGCACGTCTGCCCCACCACGTTGGGCAGGCAGCGGCACTGCCCCGTGGCCGCCTCGCAGCGGCAGCTCTCCGAGCCCTCGCAGTCCTCCCGCACTGTGCCCAGGTAGTTGCAGACGCACTCTGTGAGGGAAAGAGCACGGCACCTCCATGTCAGCCTGCCCCCACTACCAGACTGCCCCGACTGCACAGCTAGGTTTATCCTCTGACTCCGCGGAGGTGTGGGCAGGTGCTGGCATGTCCCAATGCCAGGGGCCAGGCCTGGCTGACCAAACACTGAATGACACCCAGCACTGCTCAAGAGTCCCATGGCTGGCCATCTCTACAGCTTCTGCCCCAGCACACAGGCGGCCACAGGAGTCCCTCACTCAAGCAGCCCAGCCCTCCCTGCTCTTCTCCATTCCTCCCTCTGTACAACCAAAGCCCAGGTCTGCCCAGCTCTCATCAGCCAGCTATGGAGGCAGATGTGCTTGAAGTGGCCAAGCTCCCCTGCTCGGTGACCCACCTGTCCTGCTGTGCTGTGCCTCATGCCACAGGAGAGGTGGGTCTGCTACCATCTATCTCAGCTTCCTGTCATGGCCCTCATTCCCACTGCCCAACCACACCTGCAGGGACCTGGTGTAAACAAAAGCCAAACCCTCCCCCCACCACTTTATCTCTGGAGAAGGATAAACAAAGACCAGTATCAAGAGAGTAAGAAGCCCTCCTCCTACAAAATCCTCCTCCTTTCATCAAATGTAAACGTTGTCTCTGTCCTCCCTCTCAAATGTAAAGGGCCCTCCTCCTGGCCAGGAGCCCCACCCAGCTGCAGGGCAGCTACAGGCAACCCCAGCTGGAAGTAATAAGGTTTTTCCTCTGCCCCTAATGCTCCCAGGTAAAAAGTGTTTAGCTGTCCACTGCTGCCACCGACAAGTCTGGTGCTGGGGCTGCAGCCATGTCTGCCACTCACTTCTGCAGTCCTGCTGCAGGGCACTCCCGTAGTAGCCCTCTCTGCAGAGGTGGCAGTTTTCACCCTCGGTGTGATACAGGCACTTCATGCACACTCCAGTCCTCTTGTCACAGGCCTCTGGGTCCGTGCTGTCGATGTTGTTGTTGCACTGGCACGGCTGGCAGGCACCACCAACCTCATCGGGGCTCCCAAAGAAGCCAGATGCACATTCATCACATCGACTGCCTGTGCGAACAAACAATTGGGAATTGCCATCACGGCTCCCTGGTGCACAGCCCCGTAATTGGCAAGGCAATAAAGACCATTATGGGGGAGGCATTAACTGGATCATGTTTGAAGAAACAGAGACAGCAGTTGGTGAGACACTGGCAACTTGGTGCAGAGCATGGATGGTACCACCCAGGGCACCAAGGCATGCTGCTCACCCCCTCGGTTTCAGTGCTGACATGTCCACCCTGTGCTGAGCACCAGTCATCCCTCACCACACTGCTGGAGATGAGGTTCATGGTTGTGCTGGCATCACGCACACAAGGCACTCTGCCCTGGCAGCTTCCAAGTGAGGCAATCCCCAGCAACAACCCACTGCTGCTGTGTGGTCACATCTAACCCATATGAACATACCCTCGCCCTGAGAGGTTCAGCCCAACCAGCCAGCCCTCCATACTCCCACCAAGTACCTATGTATCCCACGCTACAGACACACACGACTTGCAGTGTGATTGGATCCTGGTAACAGCCACTGGCAAACTGGCGTCCACTCTCGGGGCCGTCAGGGCAAGGGCAGGGGCGGCAGTGGTCACCTGATCCCAGGATGGGGTCTCCATAGTAGCCAGCCTGGCACCTGCACAACAGGGTACACAGCATGCAGGGACTGCAGGCAAACACACTGCAGCCTTGCAGTAACTAAGCTCAGATTCTCTACCACTGTGGAAAAGCAAAGGGCGGAAACATCCTTATGGCTCTCCCTTACTACTCACACTCCTAGCAGCTGTGTCCACAGACACAAATTTGCCCGGTTTACACCAGCGTAGGAGCAGGAGACCTGAGGTTGGATGTCAGCCCTGCCACTGCAAGCCTCTCAGAAGGCTTGCAATGGCTTACTAAAGGCCTGGGGTCCTGCAGCATGCTCTTGGTCACTTATGCAGGCACTGCTGTGAGGTACAAGGCTGTGGGCAGAAAAGAGGAGATCCCCACTCCCATCAATCTCCAGGCCCACAAGTGCTTCTCTGATTCCCCAGGCCCAGGGAATTTCCCTGTGGCTTAACACCTGCCTGAGCACCAGCACTGGGGGGAACAGCTGCTGTGCCCACCCTGCTGTGGGGAAGGGCAGGGGCCAGTGAAAGGGCACACGTGCCATACCTCTCGCAGTTTTGCCCGGTTGTGTGGTCCCGGCAGCTCAGGCACTCCCCGGTGTAGGGGTTGCAGTCGTCAGCGTGGCCATTGCAGTGGCAGGGCTGGCAGCTGGGGAAGCCCCAGAAGCTGGGCAGGCAGCGGTCGCACTGCCGCCCGTACACGCCGGGGAAGCAGTGGCACTGGCCCGTCTCCACGTCGCAGAAGGCGTTGTAAGAGCCTCGGGCGTGGCACTCGCATGCTGCAAGGGGAGCAGGAGAGGGGCTGAGTTTCCATGACAAGCCATAAACTCAGGGCCCCAGCCACAGCGCAGCCCAGAGCCAAGGGTTTAACATACGTCGGCATCCACTCGGCCCAAACCCAAAGGTGCCAGGGGCGCATCTGTCGCATTGTCTTCCAACAACGTTGGGACGACACTGGCACTGTCCTCCATTGGGGTCACACACCGAACTCAGGGAGCCCTGCGGGTCACACTGGCATGCTGAGCAGAGGAAAACATTGGAGAGAGTCAGCACTGTGGCACAGGACATGAATCCCCTGCCTCATCCCATGTACATGCCTTCCCCATGCAAACTGCTCTGCCTGCAAGCGCCATCCAGCTCCCAGGCACAATTTGCCCTACAAGTAGCTGGTTACGTACATAACGCAGTCTCATGCAGCAGTGCAGAAATGCTGAATATTATGTTCTTGCAGACATCTGTCATGGGAGTTTTCACAACACTCCTGCTGTTTTCCAAACACCGATATCTTTGGAAAGTTTCCCAAGCACTGTTCGTGACCACGTCTTCGCCTGAGCCTCCCACTGTGAATATGTCCAGTGACTTGCAGTACGGCATGAGAACAAGCTACAAAACAATTTCACAATGACAAAGTGTCATTACTTATAAATAGCCTTCACCAAAATTGTGAAAATTCAGTGTTATCCCAGTTTCTAACTTTTTTGGCTAAAAAGCAAACAGCCAGACAGAATTTAGAAGGTAAATGGTAAAGATATTTCTCTAGTGTTGGTGGAATACTTCTGGTATCTGACAAATTCTTACCAAATCTACCAAATTCTACTCATTCTAAAGAAAAAGATTGACACTGACATTGATTTTCATGACCTACATGACACTCATTAGCCTCCCCAAAGAAACTATTGGCCTGTGGGCTAGCTGCAGTCCTGCAAAATACCTCAAAAGCCTCTTAGCAGAAAAACAACTCACAAACTTTGAGGAACTTTTGAAGAAACCTATGCTGCATTACATTGTTACTTGAAATCTGACTTCAGCTCTAAGGAACAATGCTGCAAAATACTACTTTGAATTTACACAAACACAAGCCAGGGGAGATGCAAACTTCCAGGCTTTTAAGAGCATCCCTGAAATGAATTCTGCTCACAGAGTCAATGAGGGTGTATGGGTTCTCTGTCTCTGTATCCACCGAGGAGTACTGGGGCAGCTCCAGGCGGATGGTGTAATTCAGCCCCTTCTCGAAGCACACGGGCCGCGGGAGAACAACGTATCTGAATGAGGAACAGGAAACAGTTCTTACTTCAAACATACGGCACCATAAAGCATTTTGGGTGCCCCTATAAAGTAATCAAGATAACAGAAAGCAGCCAAGACCCGACAGAACAAAAGCTGCGATGTGAGAGAGGCCGTTTGGAGGCTTGTGGAAGTCAGAACCGGAAAAGGTTATCAGCAAGGTAAAGAGTCAAACCAATGTTCACTCACAGGCTGTGCAAACACCTCCCCCTCCCTCTACTCAGTGAACAAACTGTATCAGAAAATGAGAATAAACTTAAAAGCTTTGAGTCTACAGGCACACTACTAAATGTGGGTTTTATAACCCACTGGAAATTAATTTTCATCTATTTCCATAGAGGTTACAGCAAACTGAAAATGTGACATTATTGTACTTCAATTTTTAAATGTTTTTTTCCCCTCTCCTTTTGCCCATCCAGTTATACCAACCTGGATCCAGGTGACAGTGAGACCACTTGATTATCATCATCAGGAACTGTGTTGCCACACCGGCTACCTGTGGGAATCTTGCCTGGGCGCGAGACACTGATCACAGCTTTTTCCCACTGATCAGGCAACTAGGGAAAAAATATGCTCATCAGTATCAAATAATAATCATAAACTCCTGGAAGCATCCAGAGCTCAGGCCAGGAAAAGTATAAGCACAGACAGGCTGGTCATTGTGCTTCAGGGAGGATGGGGATACAGCTGCAGCATCAGTGGGCCATCTACCAGCTGCAGATGTGGGCTGAGAGTAAGGAGCAGGTTGCCAGCAGCCCCATCGACATCACATCATCACCAGGGGGTTTGGTGACCTCCTCTCCCCTCACCTCTGGTCCTGTACCTGAGTATTCACTGCAGTTAGTTGCTACCAATTTTTCTCTTTCCCTTCATTCTGCTAATTATCAAAGCCAATTTCTTGCAAACTCTTGGCTGCAGGCATTCAACATCCAAGATGAGCAATCTGCTTCCTTGAGGCACACGATGGCCAGCTGGCCAATAACAAATTTATAGTCTAATCTGTCCTCATGGGACTTGTCACTTTTTAATTTGTTCATTAAACAGGTGCTGAAACAATGCAATAGTGAAACAAGCTCTAAAGCAAATAGTACTAGAAATAGTTAACATCATTTTGGATTTTCACATATCTCAGACATTTAACTGAGCACCTGTCCTTGTCTTTGAGCCTTGATGACTCCTTAAAGTGCTAGGCTCATGTCAGTTGTGCACCAGGCAGGACAGCCAGCACCTGCATTGCAGGCAGCAATGCTCATACTCACAGACCCACCTGTGGCTCATAGCGGATCAGAACATCATACTCCATGGAGTAGGGGATGTTGTCAATGTGGAATTCCAGGTATGCCCCCTCAGGGACTCTCACAAATCCTATGCCTGTCCATGACGGTGTGCGGTCTGGCGTGTACTGGCGCTCTATTATGTTCACTCCCTACAAAACGGGAAACAGATATTTCAATACTGATCTGTTAAATTTCTAAGTCCCACAGGAGTACATGAAATGTGGGGTTCTGCTGATGGATGACTTCTGGATTGTAGTATTCACTGTTTGCACCCCAGACAACACAAATTTTCTTTCAAATCCATATGTGTTCACACCATTGCCCTTTCACTTGACTACATAACACATGCAAAAGAGATAAAGCAAAACAAGACTGCACAACTCTGCATTTATTTCTCTGCTATGGTGCAGAATTAAATTTAAAAACTTGCTGTGAGTAACTAATTCACCAGCTATGACATCTCATTCACTGTACAGATTTCCACATTGTACTTGTAGCAGTAGGATTTACTAGAGTGGCACATCACTGTTCCATTAACCACCCAAGACAGACTGCTAATTTCTTCCTGACTACACCAGGCTGTTTCAAACCAAACCACTGCTCAAAATAACATTGGAAAAGCAGATCATGGCTTTAATGAGCAGGGTGTCACTAAAGAACAGAGATCCTAATCATTGATAGGTATTTACTAGCCAAATCAACATATGGTCACCCTTTTCAGTCTGAAGTGTTGGGTTTTTTAATCTGTTTTTCATATAAAGCAAAGAAGAGGAAAATGGTAACAGAAAATAGAAACAGGTGCTCAAATTTCCTGTTTCAAATGTATCTGTATCCACAAATAGTTTTCTCCATAGAAAAACATCCCGTGCATTCCTAAGGAAGCTGCTTCAGTAGAAGGGGATAAAATGCAAGGAAATGTCTACATATATACATATCACTTCAGGATGTCCCCTCATGTATTCTCACACTCTTTGAATAGAGCCTGGCTACAAGTTCTTAGCCTTTGGCTTCACACAAAGATCAGAGCTCCCCAGAAAGAATGGCAGGCAGGACA
This sequence comes from Buphagus erythrorhynchus, assembly GCA_013400855.1. Taxonomy (NCBI): domain Eukaryota; kingdom Metazoa; phylum Chordata; class Aves; order Passeriformes; family Sturnidae; genus Buphagus; species Buphagus erythrorhynchus. The sequence goes on from VZTT01047407.1 coordinate 136,857, forward strand.
TGAGCAAGGGCATGCAGCTGTAGGAGCACAGGGGCTTGGCACTGCCTGCCAATCCCTGCAACTCTGTGGCTCTGCATTTTGTCTTGTGTTGGGCCCGTACCTGGGAATTCAGAGTTTTATTCTATCATCAGATTTGTGAGAAAGCTTTTCAATATTGGTGGTTTTAAAAATTGTTTGTTCTGAAAGTTGCAAAAGGCAAACCAGCAGCACATGCCCTTGCTCTGTTTGGCAGGGTGGATTTTTGTGCTGGGCTCCTCCATCCCTCAGCCTTGGAAGGGCCTCAGGTACCACCTCTCCAGTTGGGCAGACACAAATGCACCAAAAACCCTGTGCCAGCTTATGTGCCCTCTGTTGTGAAACAATTTCTGCTCTGTGCTATCTTCCCTTTCTACAGTTATATGAAAGCAAAAATCTTCTGCCTTGGCTGAAACTGCAAAATGGCTGCATTTTGCTCAAAATAAATAAATTAGGGCATCAAGTGCCCTGACTGTAGGCAGACAAGTATCTGCTGCTTTAGAGATTATTATAATATAATATAGAGATGAATAGAATAGAATAGACCATTATTTCCATCTCCCTAACTCCTTGCTGGAGGCAAAAGTGATTGATTTAATCACCTAGCTGCTGTTAATGAATTGAAAGCAAGGCTGTATGATGGGCAGCAGAAAGAGCCAGAGACCCTGCTGTACCATGCCAGCCGTCAAAACAAGCTAGAGGCAACCTCACTTACAAAAACAGTTTTTTGCACAGCCAATATGGTTTTAGTCATTAATAGAAGATATGTTACTGAGATACAGAAACTATAAAAAATGGTGGCAGTGTGCTTAAATGTGTGCTTTGTTCAGTCCCAGTGCAATGGCACTAAAAAGAAGAGCCAGTGTGTGTCCCACCTCTCTTGAGATAAGAGGAGAAGTGGATGTGGTGGGTACACATGCAGTGGGGTACAGAGAGAGATGGTGAGAGAAAACTAACTGTATACAGTCGTTATCAAAAATACAGGTTTAAAAAGAAAAATTGCAATTCCTTCCTCCTCAATTACTCCATTATTTATTGATACTAGGATTGAAAAGCTACAGGTTAATGGTTTTCTGATACATTTCAGTTTTGTGTTTTCCACATTTTAATTGCAAAACACATAGGGTCTAAAAAACACGTCCAAGAGTCAACTGGTGAAACAATTTTCCCACACCTCTCCAGAGACTCCAGACCACTAAAACTGCTACTCACAGGACCCAAGTCGGCTTCCTCGGCCTCGTAGATGTAATGATCAAGTGAAATGAAGTAATAGCCAGGCTCCACCTGGTTGCACTGACGTCCAAACATGTGGGGCCGGCATTCACACTGGCCAGATTCACTTGAGCAGCTAAAATGGAAGAGCAATGAATTTACAACAGATCTTAGCTATGCTGAGACAGTGTTGGAGCTATCTTCTGCTTTGACATTTTAAATGGCACAGGAGAAGAGCCTCTTCTGAGCACAGCAGACAGGAGATGCTCTTGGGCTCTGCAGCTGAGCCACCTGCACTACTAACATGGCAGCACAGTCACAGGTACAGACCTGGCTCAACCCAACTATCGCTCTTCAAAACAATATCTAGGCTCAGGCTGGCAGCAGGCATGGACCAGGACCATTTCCAGTAGGCAGTTTGCAAGTAGTTTCTTCTGTCTGGATGGCAAGAGGATTTCGTGCCATGGATGCAGTGGTTCCCTGGGACACAGGAGCTCTGGGAGCTTTACTTGGTACCAGACAGCCAACAGGCACATCTGCCCCAAACCCAAAGGCAGCCTTTGGCTCCAAGCTTGCAAACCACACAGACAGCATATATGTTTTTATGGTCTCAGGCAGAGCAAGAACAGGCATGACCCTACAAAGCCCCAGGATGCTGAGCTTGCCTTGAGGGCCAGGATGCCCTCACTTGCTGCAAAGCATCCAGACAGGTTACCATTAGCAGCTACACAGCGGGGAAACCATCCCTGGCTGCTTTAGAGGAGGACAAACACGATCAGTGACATGGGGCAGTCAGGGCCATCACCAGAAGGTCTGTCCAGAGTGACACACAAATTTCCCCTTCTTTCATAATGAGCCTTTTTCTTTACTCAGTACAGCTCTATCCCCAAACTGCCTTTGGCTGTTTTATTGTTCCCAGAGTGTCTGCCCTGCATCATAAAGAACCCTTGAGCACGATGCAATTTTGCACACACCCCATCACACTTTTTCAAAGGAAGGTTTTTTTGGTCCACCAAAATACAGCTATTTCTTTAAATTTGAGTGGGATTTAGAAACATTTTCGAAAGGTAAATGTCTCTGGTTTCCATGAAAAATCTCCAGACTCCTCAACCTCCAGACAAAGAGTAATTTTTAACTTAAACTGTTTTTGAAGTTGCAGAGATTCACTTAAATGTTCACTTTGAGGTGCCAGAAGTGCCTTAGCTGTCCCAGAAGAGGAGCTGGGAAGTTTCCCCTCCAGGGAGGCAATAACTCCACCACCTGGGTTACACCAAAGGGACGAATTTTGAGCGAGGCACAGCACCCCACACCTTGAGCGACAGCCAGAAAGCAGCAATTCAGCAGCTGAGGAGAGGAGCCCCGAGGAGGGCAAAGCTTCCCTTCCCAATGACGTGAGAGAGCGAAGCCAGGAGCCAGAGCTGAGCTTTGTGGCTCTCCTGCGGTTGGAGGAAAGCACAGCTGCTGCCTGCCTGTGCCAGGATGCTGCACATCCCCTCCCCACATGGTTTTGCAATCACTGGGCTCAGTGCATGGGAAACAGGCTGGGCCATGGCTAGGCTTTACCCCAAAGCCCTGGAAGCAGCTGTGCTGGGGGAGCTGCTATGAGCTGTGTGGTGTAACCCATGTGTGCACAGGGAACAAGCAGGGGGAGTAAATAATCCCTAACATCCACACTGCTCTCTGCCAAGGGCTAATAATTCACTCGGGAGCAGACAGGAGAGACGGCCCGTGGGACGTTCCCACGGCAATCCCTGATGCAGATGGGGTGTCCGTGGGCTGTGACGACCTATGGGAGTCAAGATGAGTCCCACACTCCCCCAGTGTGGTCCCATGGGCTTCAGTGGGAAACAGTTCCTTGACTCCCTTGAGAAACTTCTGTGGCTTTAGACAAAAGCATGACATTTCAAAGGGTTTGTGGAAGGAAGGGGAGAGGGGGCAAAAAAAACGCAGCAAAACATGCTGCTGTTGACAAATCAGGGGTTGGACACACACCTAGCACACAGAGAGCAGCTCTGCTCAGAGCTACGCAGCACCCCACTGACAGGGCATCTAAGCCATGACTTTCCATGCTGATTCTGATGGATGCATATTCAAAACCTACGATTTTCTCTAAAAAATGTCCATCTCCCCAGTGGGCACTTCCAGGTCCACATCCCACCCCATGCAGCACCACTGGGGCAACAGAGCAGTACTGTGCAGCTAGCATGCTTCCCCTGCCACCGGTGGGCAGACAGATTGGCCAAAGGGCAATTTGGGAGCAAAGCAAGACCAGCCTGTCCATGTCACTGCCCCATTCCTGCTTTCATCCTGTAAGAGCAAAGCTTTGACATGAACCATATACCCTGGGTTACAGCCAAGGCAGAGCTTAAGCCACATCTGGTTCTTACCCTGGTTGACAAATGCAGAGCTGCACTAACAACAGTTTTGCATGTTCACTTGCACCAGCGGCACAAACAGAGGTTACTCAGCACAGAAAAGACATGGATGCCCCTGTCACCCTTGCTGCAATCAAGATCTACCACCTTCTGAAGCAGAAAGATGGGTATCAAACATCCTCCCCTAGAGCACATTGAGCCCTGGATGCTGTGGTTGCAAAAACATGAAAGTGGTGAAGGATTACAGAATAGCTGGGCTGAGACTCACTTGTTGTTCAGTGCTCCTCCCTGGTCGCAGTCGCACGGCCGACATCCATCCATGTCATTGCTCAGGCCCCAGTGCTCAGGCTGCAGGAGAAAACACCACCAGCACTGTAACCTGGTGCAGACTTAGTTCCATCTAACCCAAAGACACCCTTTTAAACACTCACCACAAGCTATCCCAGACTGCCCCACAACCCATGAATCCTGCTTCCCTGGTTGTGGGCCTACCCTCACAAGCACCAACACCACTTCCCTACCTGCTCTCCTCCCACCTTGTTGACCATTTCAAGGGCAAGAGAGCCACACATGGGGCAGTGGGTATTTGTGTAGGGCACTGCCCTTGCAGGGCTGCTACTCTGCAACTTGCTTGCTGGATAGACAGACAGACAGACAGACTTGTTTGGTTTTTCTATGCAGTTCACTGCTAGATAAGACTTTCTCAGTGTTTGTACAAACACATCCAGTTATCTGACAGTGTGTTTCTATAACACTCCAGCATGCATAAACACTACATGGAAATGTATGTGTATGAAATAATCCCTGCCTAAAATAATGGCCTGTTTAGAAAGCATTTTTTTTGGTAACACTGTTTCCCTGACCAGTTCATCTTTCACCCCAGCAAGGAGTTCAGCAGAATTGCTCTAGATCCCTCATTTTCAGAGCAACCACAGATATCCTAATGCCTCACTCCTTATGGTCCCAGGAATTAGACTGGATGCTCCTATCTGCCTTGACATGCATCCCAGCTCCCCAAAACACAGCACACTTCATGACTCCTGACATCCCAAGGTGCCCTCTACAGCCTGAATGCCAGGCATGGGCTAGTAGGCAGTCAGAGACAGTGGCCAGCACCTTGCTCCATGCTTCCCACACTCCAGCCTCCCTCACACCAGTGTCTCCTAATTTATTTTACGGTGAACTACTTGCCAGACATTGATTGCACTGCTTTCCTGTCACCAGACGCTTACAATAGCAGTTTCCTGTCTCCGAATCACACGGATTCCCCCCGGGGTGGGTACCCAGAGGATTACATGCACAAGCTAGATTGGGAAATACAAATAGGCAGGTCAAAAGCTGGAATGGAGTAGTGTTTTAGACAGTGTTCAACTTAAACATGTACATTAAAGTTTCCCCTGAATTCTCCATTACAGAAATTAATTTCATTCTTTGACCACCACCCATCCTAGCAAAACTTCCCTGGCCTAGAGACTTATAATTGAAAAGAAATAAGGAGGATTATGTATTTCCACTGAATACACTAGAAGGATCAAATGGCAAACTGCATTTTAAAGGCTGGTGGACTCCAAGCTACATCAAATCTACAGTAATGTTTTTACTTTAGCCAAAACATGAAAAAAAGGAAAAAAAATCCACCCCACAAACCAACATCTCCAGGCATGAACAGCTCCTCAAAGGGCTTTTGATCACACATAAAGGAACATATGTTTTTACTCACACTGACAGCCCGCTGGGTCATCGGCACTCAGGCCATAGAAACCTTCTTTGCAGAGGTCACAACGCTCCCCCTCAACAAATAATTTACAACGGCACTGTCCGGCAATGAGGCCGGTGGAGAAATCAGTGTAGCGGTCACAGATCCCACCATTTTGGGAGCCAGCTGGGTCACAGTTGCAAGCTAAGAAGGAAGCATGGCACGTGTTTTATTAACAGCTACAAAATTAAAGGCCAAGTCTCACACTGAATTACTGAAACTCAGCTGCTATGTAGAAAGACTGTCGCTCCTGCAAGTATTACACATGACATGGGTTGGACATACAAGGACCAGGTATATTCCCAGATTCTCAAAGAGAAAACAACATCCAGCCAGGCTTAGTCAAGACCTCCAAGACAGCCACCCTTGCTCAGGGATCCAAGGCCATTCCCACCCTACGGAGTGGGGCTGCACTTACGCTCACAGACGTCGGGGTCCCGCAGGTCTCTCTCCGGGTGCTGGAAGTAGAAGGGCTTGCACTGCTCGCAGTTGCGTCCCATGGTGTTGTGCTGGCAGTCGTCGCACACTCCCCCGCTGGTGTTCCCCGTCGTCATGTACACAGCCATGTCGAAGTGGCACTGGCTGGAGTGGCCATTGCAGTTGCACTCTGTGACAAGGACAGAAAGCAGAGTAAGAGTCCTGGGGCAAGTGCAACTCTGCAGAAAAGGCACACCGAAATCAACCAAAGAACAGGAAGGATTTTACACACAAATCCAAATAAAAGCATCTAACACTCATGGCACCCAGTTCTGCATTTTACTCCAACTCACTTTTGCATGCGTTACTATTGCGACCTTCAGCGGGGCGCCAGGGTAGGTCATGGTAGAAATCCAAACACTGCTCACAGTTTAATCCTTTGGTATTGTGTCTGCACATGCAGTGACCATGAACCTGTAATTGAAAAAAAAAAGGAGGGGGAAAAAAAAAGAATAAAAAGAAGAGTTGGTTATAAACAAAAAAAGAAAAAAAACCCAAACCATTCTACAATGAATGCAAAATAAAGCTGGCACATAATGGACATATACTTTTAGAGACTTTAATTCATGTAACTGCATTTAGAAAAGGCATAAAGGGCCATAGGAATGTCTTTCACCTGCTCAGCTGTCCTCATACAAATTTGTCCTTTCCTTACTGGAACTAGTGCCTGAATAAATGCTTTCAGAAATAAACAAGGAGAGCACAGTTCCACCCCAATAATCACAGAAGCCTCTTGGAACTAAAAGTTAGCTGTTTATTAGCTGTTAATTAGCAATTAACATGCATCTATTTATATCATCAGGTCACTAGCCCAGTGCCTTTTTTCCAGCCCTGCCTTGGTTCTCAAAGCAAAGACAACAGCCAGTTTGGATGGCGTTTATCCATCAGCCCCAAGCTTTGCCTTTGTCTTGTGTACTGAGCAAGCCCCAAGCAGACCAAGAGTGCTTGTGTGACAGCTGCTGCCACAGACCACTGGCACTACCAGCATTGTAACTGTGATGTTAAAGGCAAAGCTTGGGTGGAGACACTGACCCAAACACAGGGAAATGGAGTGTACCCAGCTCAGTATCCTGCAGCCCTGGACAACCCACACAACCATCCCACATGCTTCCACATCTCCAACCAGTTAATAACTCACCCATTAACAGGGTGCTATTATGGCTTGTCATGCAAAAATCATGGGAAAAAACAGACCCCAGAAAGGATGTGGCACTTGTGCAGCAGCATACCATGGAGGCAATCATGGTTTTCCTTCAGGGCCTGTGTTTATTAGGGCTACAACCTCCACTTCTAAGCTGGTAACAACTAATACAAACACAGGTTATGTTTGATTCACAGGTGTTTCAGCCTTTGATGCCTCTATTCCACTTCAGTTTTAAGGTAACCAAGTAAACTCATACATTGGTCTCTGACCTAATAAGGTTACACTCCCTTTCTTCATTCCTACCTTTCAGTTTCATCAGCTCTTTCACATAATTAGAAAAGGAATGTTAAACCAATTATCATCTAATCTGAGATCTCTGCTTGATTAATACCAATAATGACAGATGTTTGCCAAGGAGGAATAATTATAACAGTTTTGTTGTTGGAAAATCAAGCATGCAGAGGTGAGGCACAGAGTGTCATCTTTGCATTTGTGTTCAAATCACTTAAGAGAGGCACAGACAAGAGGAGCTTTATGCAGAAAAGTGTGAATATTTACCATTCCTTCCACCTCCTCATCCAAGCCCTCCACGGGCGCACACTCACTGGCGTGGCCGTAGCAGAAGCAGTTCCCACGCACCACCATGTCGTAGATGGCATAGTAGTACTTCTCTCGGATCTCCATCCTGGAGTCCAAGAGGTTATCTCCCAGTGTGTGCAGCTTGACGAATTTGACTCTCAGATTTGTGATCTTTAATAGGTCTGCAGAGGACACACACAAAAGAAACCTAACCAGCAAGCTCATCTTGGAATTATTTAGCAGATATTATACTGAATGGGAGGAAGCCAGGAGTAACTTCCTAAGCATGCTTCCTATGGGCAGATTAGATCAGATTTAATTTCAGCACCTGCATTTCATACTCCCCAAATGAAAAAAAAAAATACATTATTTTACTACAGGTTGATAACTGTATAAGTAAATTTAAGCATAATTTAAAATAATGGTCTATTTTATTATAGACATGCACAGGCACATAGACAAACATTAAAGGCAAGGAGAAAAGCACCACTTAAAAGACACTGGTTCTTTGGGATTTTAAAATATAAAATGGGTAAGGACTTGATTTCAAGAAACTACTCCCAAGTGGACCAGGAGCCATTAGAGTTATGAGACTCTTGGAAAAAGTCTTAGCTGGATACAAAGACAAATAATTCTTCTTTTGTATACGCCCAACTTTCCTCGCAAATACAGTTAGTTACATTTTGTGGAAAGAAGTAACACCCCATTACCGACCAAATGGACAAAGAAGTTCTTGAGGGATAATCCATGGGAATACAATATTGCATGTTCACTTTGATATTGTGAATCCTATGTAATTTCTTATAGCCTTGAACTAGGCTTGACAAACCACTTCAAGCCCATGAAAGTAGTTTCTCCTTTAAAATGTTGAGTAAAGAAAAAAAACAACATTAAACTCATAGCAACCAGCAGACACTCCTCTACTTCACATATTTCTTTTCCTCCAGGTAGCTTTACACTGAGGGACATGAACCCCACCTGAGAAAGCATATTAAATCAGAGGTCAGCTTAAGGCTGAGCACTGCAGTTCCCTCAGGCCAAATGCCCCACAAGGTTTCTCTTTAAGCCACACTGAGCAACAGATCTGTCTACCTCTGCATTCATGGATTACCATGACCATGCACGAACACTACAACAAGTTGTGGTTTATGACCACATCTGTGTGGTCCAGCCATGCAGTGCTACCATGGCCACCTGCTCCAAAGTCATGACTTTGTTCTGAAAAATAAAACACAATCCCATTGATTTTAGCTAGAAATGCACAATGAAATAAGTACCTTTGTAGCTCTGATAATTTGCTTTCTGAATACTGTACAATTACAGGATCACATTCCAAGGTTTCTCTTAGCAACTGCGTGTATTTTGGGGAAAGGGGGTCTTTAATGAAAGTAAATCCCTGATCAATTAAGAAAAGGACCAACTTCAATGAAGTGTGCAAGAGCAATCCCTTGAGTTCACAACACTGATCTTTATTTCCCAGTACATCACTGTCTGAGGCAGGAAAAGGAGCTGTATGACTTCAAAACTGCTACTGGGGCTAATGCATGACTTTGTTTGTGGATTATGGGTTTTTGTANCCAGGAAAAGGAGCTGTACACAGAGGTATTCATATTACTTCAAAACTGCTATTGGGGCTAATGCATGACTTCGTTTGTGGATTATGGGTTTTTGTAAGCAAGTAAGTACTGACATGCTCTCAAATCAGCCTGAAAGGTAACTGCATACATACTCTGAATCCTTGGACTATATGGATCTTCAATTCGAAAAGCAGGATCTAGAACACGATATATTACCTGGAGGAAAAATCAAACAGTGAAAGATTCAGCTTCAAAAATAAGAGAATCTGAATTTGTAAGGAAAAAGTCTACACAATAAACATGTTAGAAAAAAATGTCTCTGACCTCTCCCTCTGTTGAAGGTTCAATGTCAGAGTATCGGGAATCACAAATTATATCATCCACTTTCTTCATGGGTCCAGTTGAAATCCCAGGAAATGAGCTCTCACAGTCATATGCAAAATACCTGTAAACTTGCCAAGTCTCTCCAAAGTCAGATGATCTTTCAATCAACATTGCAGCAGGACGGAATGTCTAATAGTAAGAAAAACAAGAGATTTCATTTGGTTAATTATTACTTGCATTTACATTACATGCATTTGAGTCTTATTAGTGTGAGCAATCCACATGTCTGGATTTTAATCTCTCTCCCTGCACTGACTATTTCCAATTTGTGGAAATACTGGAAATACTTTTCTGATGATATTCCACTTTCTTCTCAGAGGCAGATATATGAAATAACACACATCAAACCATAGACTACCCGTCTTCAAAAGATGGCACTCAGTGGTCAACAGCTTAAACACACTTAAAATAAACAAGAAAATTTGGAAGTTTTTTTGGTTCCAAACCCTTTCTGAAAAGTGGGGGTTAAAGTAGGGCTTTACAGAGACATCAGGATTTTTTCCCACAGCTTATGGAAAGCAGCAGAACCTTTTTCCTTGCTATACCTTTTCACCTGATCTTTTACAAAGGATCTAATGGGCCTCCTCTCCTACCATAGGGAGCAGGAGGCCACTGCCAGTGCTTGCCATCCAGCTCTGACACCCAGAGGTTACTGCTGAGCAGGTACCTCTCATGCTCAGAGAAGCGCAGCATTTCCCCTCTTTGTCTGACCACATGACTTTGTGCAGCCTCTCTGACGTTCAGTGCCAGCTGAACTCTGTGCTGCCTTAAGAAAACCTTCTTTATGGAGATTGAGAGGTTCAGCTTCATCCACTCATGTTGCATTTGCCTCCCCCAGTCCCCAGAGACCCTCCTCCAGCTGGCCTTGCCCATACTCTGGCAGGCTGCATTTGCTTCACACAAACCAGTGTCCTTCTTACCTACATGTATCCAACTCTAGAAAAATGAGCTGATGAAGTTTTGAAAAGATTTTTAATCCCTCTAACCTAAAAAAAATAATGTTTTAATTTTTGTGCTGCCTTTAAAAACCAGATATTTATTTAACCCTGGCTTGTACCTACCAAGAAAAGCCAACAATCTCTTCTTTAGTTTTATGTATTCGGAGGAGGACCTCCCAGAGCTAAGCACAAAAGCATTTCAGTCACAGCTGGAAGGGAATTTTCTCTCTGCTTCCTGGCTGAAAATATCACCCAACTTAGAAACTAGTATCTCACCCAACAAAAAAATTTAACAGCCCTGAAGTAAGGCAGCTCAACTGTGTACCACATAAAGTACACGAAGCATCATTAAAACTATCTTTCCCCTCCAGTCTTCCTCCCGACAGCAGACCAAGCCCCAGCACTGGGGTACAATGGCTGCAGCATCTACATCACGTCAGGGGTCTTTTGGGGGTCCCTCACTGCTGACTTCAGTAGAAATTACCATCTTCCACCTCAGCCACCACCTTAAGGCACAGGGAGAAACCCTAGCTGACGCCACAGGAAAGAGGAACCAGCTGTCCTAGAAAGCTGATGCGTAAAAATGAAGAGATTAATTTGTCCACATGGGAAGAGCATTTAGGATGTACAGGACATAAGCTAGCATTCCAAGACATCTGTTTGTAAAAAAACAAAGACACTTTGTGTACAGATGTTCCTTCTTCCTGAAGACCTTTCCATTTGCCAAATGAAAACTGATACCATGGCCAACATTTTTCAGGAAGAAAACCCTTGCTACTAGATGACTTTGCTAACAATTCTTCTAGAATATAACCACCAGAGACACACCAACACAAAACCCAGCTTCAGCATGACTCCTTTGGCAGTCTCACTGGAGTTCAAACACAAGTCAGAACTCAGCCTTTCTGCATATGACTTCAGTGCTGGTTAATGGTTGGCAGCTCCAAAAAATTCAGGCCAAACAGTTCAGACAAAGCCCAAATCCCAAATATCAAATAGATGTGAAGGACTATGAGACCTCTCATTTCCTCATGTTTTAGAGTTTGGGGTAAGGCTGTGGCTTCCTTACCTTGAAGGTCATAATGAGATGAGTGAAATGAAACTCAGCCTCCAGGTCCAGCTGGATAGTCACATTTTCCAAACCTGCAGGGGCAGAGAAAAGGTGGTGTTCAGCAAACAAAGACACCTGCCAGTCTCTACAGCTAAATTTTGCCAAAGCTCTTCACTCTGTTGGCATGAGACTATTTTCTTTACCACTTAGTTCTGTTGTGAAAAAGGAGTATGATGGTTTAGTGCATGCCTGAGGTACAGAGGGAGACACTAAGAACCTGCTGGAGAGTATCATGCATGGGATTCCTGCACAAGATCAGCATTAAGCACACTACACCCAGAGCGTGAGCCTGCAGGGCTATTTGAGACAGAATTGTGGCTGGCATCACTGGATTTGGGGCAAGGATGAGACCACCACAAGCTGGGTCCTGGCACCAAAGCCCCTAGTACAGCTGGGGATGCTGAGCCCAGACCTGTGTGGTGGCCACAGGCTGTTCTCCCACACCCCAGCCTCCCTCGCAGCAGCAGCAGCAGCAGCTTCTGCAGCCTTAACACCCCCAGTCTCACTGATGTCTGGTGGGGGCCATTCCCCACCACTTTTCACTCACTCTGGACTCTCCTGTCTACAAGAACAGTTCCTTTATAACCTGGTTTTGAGACGGTCCTAAAGCTGCTATCACAGCCCTGCTTTGCAATCCCGAAGGTTAAGAAAATGGTGAGAGGCAAAAAAGTTTTCCGAACTGCTGTATGACTACCTGTGGTCAAGGACTCTACACAGAAAGGAAGAAAAACAGCTAGAAATACTATTTTGCCTTATGAAAAGAGCTCTTGAAACAGCTGGATACTAATTATACTGTAGTTAGAAATAAAAAATAAAATCAAGATTTACAGAGAGGAGAAAGGGTAAGAAATTAAAATAATAAAACAATAAGGCACTTAAATTTTTGACCAGCTGTAACCTTCTGTGAAGCATGCAGCAATGGTCCCTTATGCTGTATGCCTGAATAGAGGAAAACATGAATTGGACAGAAAGAATCATTTGTTTTTTATTGTTGAAGGACATTTTCATGACCTTATGAGCTAAGAAATTTGTCTGTGTGAATGCTGCCAAGCCTATTGCAAAAAACATGAATTATCTGGAATGCTGGAAGAGAACTGCTGGAGGCAAGCAGCTTGCTAGGCTCATCTAAATGGTTAAAAAGGATTTAGTGAAAACCTTTCTTTAACAGGCAGCAAAATTGTTATAAATATTACCTTTTTCTTTTTTCATATACAATAAGGCAGCTACTGCCAATGCATTTGCAGAAATCCCATCCTGTCCAGCTGGCTTTAAGGCTTCAGGGTAGGACTGCTGTTTGAGAAACCCTCGCTGCCTTGTTTTGTGTATGAAGGCATGCCAAAAGCATAACCAGAAAAGTAAAACAGGCAGAGGAAGGATTAAAAGAAAAAACAAAAACCCCATCAAACTAATATGCAATTTTTGTTTTTAACGAGCTGGCTTGTTTCTGCAGTTCATTTTATAGTTTGGCAAATGGTACAAAAATTCAAGGAGCTCTGGAGGGAGAAGGCAGCTTATAGGGTAAGAGATATCCCTGGCTTTACTGTCCTGGGGTAGGAAAAGGAAATTGGAGGTCTGCAGGCAGGGCAACGCCCTCCAGCTGCGCTCCCAAGCCCCGTCCCACAGCCTGCAGCCCCGCGGCCGGGGAAGCCCTGGTGTGCTGCCTTGGCAGCGCTGCCCTGGGAGATTCTCCTGGAAGGCTGCTCTGCTCCTGCTGCCCAAATAAGAAGGAGATCTGAGGCCAGCGTGGAAAACTCTTCTCTTTAGGAAAGGATTCTTGCAGACTGCTTGGACGGCTGTTTCCAACACTCCTGGAGGACTCGGGGGGTTTTGTTACAGATTAAGGACCGCTCCAGGGCACACAAAAGCAGCCAGTTTTACTCATGGCTCCTCGCACAGCATGATCTTTCACAGGGCAGCAATCACCAGGCCAGAGATAACAGCAAACCCACAGGTATCTTTAAACAAAGGGAGGGAAAACAGCTCCCAGTCCCGGAAATTGCTCTGGACAAACCGCATACCATTTTCCGACTGCCACCAGAGCTTCAGGCGGTTTGGAGCAAACGTGGTGACGACATTTTCAATGCGATGACTGTCGGGATTGAGAGTATCGTGGAAGGGATCCTCCGAGTCACATATGAAGCATTTTTTGTCCTCCTGAAACAACACGATAATCAGCATTACTGATTTTATCCATGGGGCAATAGTTGCTTCCTGCAGATAAGAGTATTTTCCATCCATATCACATTCCACTCATTTTGCCTGCAGGAGTCATCAAAGTTTTTTTTTTGTTGAAATGCTAAGTGTTTTTACCTTTATGAATTAATGCAAATAGCCAAATGGAAAATATGCCAGGAATTCCATAAACTTCATTTTCAGGGGAAGCATGGTTTCAATGAAAATTGCAGTTTCAGGAAATCTCTTCCAGTGCACATATTCTCCAGTGAATTCAAAACCAATCACAGCGTCTACAGAAAATATTGCTGAATTGCTTCTGTAAAAATGCACACGTGCAAAACTGCATCTAAACAACTCATGTGAAATAATTCTGGCTTTTGGAAACTGGCTTGGAGATGCAAGTTGCCTGCATTAGGGATACCTCCCGTGAGGCTCAGTGCACATCAAGGGTCCCTTAGTGATTTAGCCCTTTTCTCTGAATTCAGCTTGTCAAACTCCTACCCAAACCTTGCACCTTCAGCTGGTATTGCAACCCCAAACTGTGTACATAAAGTCCATTTGCACACATTATAAGGTTTGCCCAAGCAAAACCAGCTCAGAACGAGTCTGGCATGTGCTGCTTGGGAAAACTGGAAGCTTCTTCACCAGGGGAAGAAAACCCCATCATGGCTATTACTAGAAATAGTGCTATTTTTGCATTGTCCTTCTGCCTAAAACCACCACTTTCTGGTTGCAAGGTAGGGTGCAAATTGAACAAAAAGGGAGAGTTCCTGCCCAGACCAATGGGAGGAGGCAGATGAGGGAGAGGAGCTCATGGGACAAGGAGCCCCAACACACCAGCAACTCATCCCTGTTGAAAGCTACACAGGCATCATTCCTCCAGCACGTTTATGGAGACAAACACAATTCAGCCAAGAACGTGAGAGCTGGCAGGTCTGCACCACATAGGCTTTCCATTTCACCAGTTCTAGCTTCAGTGGCTCCTCCCAAGCTCAGGGCTTCACCTCCCAAGAGCCCTCAAACACTCCTCCAGCAGAAAGAATTGTAAGAGCAGGGGTCGAAGGGAAGGTGTTCCCTACTGCCTGCTCCAGGCTTCTCTCCCCCTGCACTTCATGCCACAACTTGCTCCTTCTCTGACCAAAACTGAACCCTAGAAGACCCAATTCTGCCAAGCACTCAGTGCGGCCACACCCCATGTTACTAAGAGGATACTGGCACCTTCCACGATTCCTTCAATACCACACACTATTCAGAATAACCAGGGACATCTGAAATGCTGAACCGGGAGTGGGAGATCAGGAACATGGGCACATGAGAACTTCTGAAGTGATGCTTTTTACAATGGCACTTCAACATTTTTTGAGACAAGAAAATGTAACAAAGCACCTTTGTTATTTTGTTCTACCAGAGCTGCTTATGTTGTTAAAGTCAATCCCAACACACACTGAAAATGTTCAGTGAAGCTAAATCACACGTCAAAGTATTATCTCTATTAGACAACTTATAAAGGTGGGGAAAGGATGAGGGGAGACTTGGTAACTTCAGGGCACAAACAGGTCAAGTGCTACAGCCCCTCCTGCTTCCCGTGGTTTTCCTTCCAAGTGCCAGAATCCGGCCCTATTGTGTCCACAGTAATTCGTCCGGAGATTATCCCTTTACTTTCAGTTCAACAGAGTTACATGTATAACTGATAGTTTATTCTTCTCCACCGTCCTTTCTGTCTCAGAGATTTTAAGTTTGGTGAGCTGCTTCTGGCTTTAAAAAGCAACAGCTCACCAGATGTGCTGAGACAACCTTATTTGCATCCTTTCTCTCCGAGACCATACACATGTAATTACATTACGGGGACTGTGGACAAAACATTGCCGGGCCCTACAGCCCACTCGCCTTTAGAGGAAGCTGTCTAGACGGCTCTGAGTGAGCCTGGAAATAAAGCATTAATTGAACTTACGGGGCACATTCTTCTTTATTGCCCTCGACCAGGAAAGGGGTGTCGGGAGCCGAAAGCCGCGGGGGATTCCCTGCACCCTGGGTGTGGGGTCCCGCACGGGGCACGATGCTGCCCCACCGGAGACCGCTGCCCGCTCTCACTCACAGGCAGCGGCTCATCCCCGCCGCCCCGGCCCGGGCGCTGCCCGCGGGCACGCATCCCGAGCAGCCCCCGAGCATCCCCCGCATCCCGAGCAGCCCCCGAGCATCCCCCGCATCCCGAGGAGCCCCCGAGCATCCCCCGCATCCCGAGGAGCCCCCGAGCATCCCCCGCATCCCGAGCAGCCCCCG
>VZTT01047407.1:153259-215473 GCA_013400855.1 Buphagus erythrorhynchus
GGGACGGGACGGGACGGGACGCGGCTGCCCCTCCACGCGCCGCCGAAAGCCGCTGCTCCGGCTGCTCCACGCAGGCGCCGCCGTTCCCGACCGCGGCCCCGCGCCGCCGGCTGCCCCCCGGCCCTCCTCCTCCTCCTCCTCCTCCTCCGCCCCTCCGCATCCGCGGGGNCCGCGGGGCTGGGCCGAGCCCCTCCCGCCCGGCCCCTCGCCCCAGGGTGGCCCGGCCCTTAGCCGGGGCAGGGAGCACAGCCGTCGAGAAAGGGCGGCTCGGCCGGGGTGGTAGGCACGGGGAGAGCGGGCTGGGGAGCTCCTGTCCCGATATAGCTAGGGAGCCCCGAGCGGGGCACCGGAGACTTCAGCCTCCCGGCCCGCAGGCTGTGCTCTTCCCGCTGCTCCCCAGCGTCCGGAGCGGGCTCTGGGCAGGGTGTAACAATCGGAAGGGGGTGGTGGATAGGTGAGGAGAATCAGCAATCGGATGCACCTCTCCCTGCCCTCTCGGTGGAGAAACAATGAAGGAATGGGATTATTGATCTAATTCTGCCTTCTGCCGGTCGTGTGGATGGAGCCGGGCCCCTGCGAGAAAAGGATGGATGGATGGATGGATGGATGGATGGATGGATGGATGGACGGATGGACGGACGGATGGATGGATGGATGGACGGACGGATGGAGGGATGGATGGACGGATGGGTGGAAGGATGGATGGAAGGATGGATGGAAGGATGGATGGATGGATGGATGGATGGATGGATGGATGAACAGTGGTGAATACTTGTGTGATAAGGCCCAAAACCCAGCAAAGAACCAAGGGGCTGGCAACTGTCACACACAAGGCTCAGTAGCTCCACTCTGCCTGGTGCTGCAGTGCCAGCACACGTGGCTCAGGAGTGCCATTCCTGGGGATGCTGCCATACGTGGCCAGGTGTGGCCCTGGCACAGGCAGAGAGGCCCAACAAGCCTAGGCCAGCCAGACTGTGTCACATTCTTGGGAGCACACGGCACTGTTGCCTTCCCAGGGGCACTGGAGCAGCTGCAAGGAATGAATGGCTGTGCTGGAACTGCCCCTGTGCCCCAGCCTTCCACATCAGTTCCCTGGCTTCTGCTGGGGAACATGGGGGCTTCATTGGCTGGTGGCAGTCCCCTCAGCACCCAGGGAAAAGGTTTACTGGTAAATAAATGCCTACGAGTCTGTATGAAGGATGGATGTGGCTGGGACAAATGCCTGGGTTTATATACCCAGGTTTTGCTTGTGCACGTGTAACACATGTACTGGTATAAATCTTTGCCAGGTACCAGTGGCCCTCAAGAATACTTTGCCCTCACTATTTGCAGTGCCAGAATGAAAACACACCATGGTCTGTCTGGCCCAGCAAACCCTGCCGAGGTAGGTAAATATGTTCATTCTCATTTTACAGATGGATAAGCAGAAACAGAGAGATACCAAGTGACTTGCCCTAAAGGTTAAACACCAAGTTTGAAACATAACCCAAGACTCCGGATTAAAGAACTTGTGGAGCTGTTTCATTAAAGATATCCATGAAATTAAATGATTCTAAACTGACAGGGCAGGAATTGTAATATTCTAAATTTCTTCTGCAATGTGACCTTCTAAATTCACAAAAGAATATCAGTTTCATAACCTTGTTATATTTTTAAGCTTCAGTACAACAAACATTTTTTTCCCCCCACTAACAGAAAATGTTTTACTTTGCTGCCCTCAGAAGCACCTCTGGCCCATGGCAGATGGGCAGTGGCATCACCCCATATGCAACTGTTTCATGGCCACTGGACTTTTTTCTGTCCTGTATTTTTTCAACTTGAAGTTTTCTCCTTGTTTTTTTTTTTCCTGTTTCATAGCCTTGTAGAAGTCCTATCTTCCCCCACAGGCTCCTCTGTGCCTTGCCACAGAGAGCATGAAAACGTGCTTTGTTCTAGCATGGGGGTGACCCTGCTGTGTGACATTAGGGATTGAGCTGGAGCTTCAGCCACAGACTGGGGTGCCCACCATCACCCATAACTGTGGTATTCTTTCAGATGTAACCAAAACCACCACATTTAATGTGTGAGTAATTAGGAACAGGGAACTTGTGTCCTTCCCTCTCTGCAGTGCTCATGACAAATAGTGAGTGGGAGTATTTTAATTTGATTCTTCAAATGATAAAAATTCAGTTTTGTGTCATGCCCTATCCTTGTGGTTGGTGAACCACCTTTATAGCCCTGGAGTACGTGTGTTTGTGCATGGCTGGAAGTCTTAAAAAACAAAATTTCAGAATTTAACCCCAGTGGGACCCACTTGATCACCCATTTTCTTAAAACACTGCAGTGGTCAAATGCCTGGTAGACAGAGCTGGTTATATGATTTTGATTAAATATATCTTTGATTATATGTCAGTTTGGTTGTGCTGTTTACATTTTGATTAATGCCATTGAAGTCAAAATGCTCTACAGCAAGAAACTTATTTCAATTCTTTTTCAAGAAACAGTTTTCTGAAGCCATTTCTGCCCACAAGGAATAGGTCCAGGGGGAACTGCAAATAAGTACTTTTTAACTGGAGACAGCATTTTCCCCACAAATTAACTTTGAAAAAAGTTAAACTTTGAAAGTTTTTGCGTCACTTCCAATGGGAAATGCTGCACAGTTTTAAACCTCAGAGGCTGTCGCAGGATGGATTTGGAGTTCGGTGGCCACTGGTCCCATCGGATCTGCTTCCTTTGTGTGTCTGAGCATGCTTGGAGGCAGGCAGGGGAGGTTAGACTGTGCTGACTTTCTTGTTCCTGCTTCCGCTTTCCTTCCAGTGATTTCTGTTTCCCCCCATGGATATATATCCTCTCCAGGCCTGTTTAACTGCCTTGTGTTTACAGATTTCTCATCCATGCAGCTTGTGGAAAGCCATACAGCAATTCTCATAGTCAACAGTGGATTTTAGGAGGAAGTTCTCTTTCAAGTTTTTGCTGAGGATTTTCAGAATTCATATTTTTAAAGCCATGAATGAAATAATTTTGGTTTACATGCAATTGGGAATTTGTGTCTAAGAGCTTCAGTTTGCCTCTTCCAGCAGAGATGCACTGAAACCTGCAGAAAAGCCTTCATTACCTGGAGACCCACATGTGAGCAGCTTGCTGTGTGCTCCAAGTAAAACAGAGATGTTTGATTTCATTACGTCAAAGTCAGTCTAAATACAATCATCTGATCACAGCCTAGTAACTTAGAAAGAAGCCTCACACCTCACAGATGATTTTTTTTAAAGTGCTAAAATTCAGACTATGCTAACCCACAAATTCCGTGCATTCCTATGTTCAGGTGGTTTTGTTAGATTATATCAAAATTATAATTTGATTCCATAATTTTCACAATAGAATGTTTCACAGTGTAATGCATGTTGCACATTGCCCTGGAGCACAGAGTGGTTTGAGTTAGAGGAGTATCTCTGAAATCCCATCCGCCGGCAGTTCCCACCCAAGCCCCCAGCGCATACCAGCGCTACTTTAGCTCTTGTAAACACAAGAGCTGATAACTCTGCAGTGTTTATCTCCGTTGGATCGATAAGGATTGTTTCACGGGTGCTGCTGGCCTGGGTAAATGTTAAGAGAGCCCTGTGTTCCCGCAGAGCATTCCTCGTTTTACAGACGTGGTCTGGGCTGCATCGGAGCTCCCAAGCAGCACCGTGCTGAATGAAGTCCCCCAGCCAGGAATGACACGACTGGTTTTGACTGAGGAAAACCCATCATTCTTCTGCTCTGTGTCCTGCAGGAGTATGTATACCAAGGGTGGGATTTTGAAACTGAGGCGTAGCTCACTTCAGTCTTTTAAAAACTCTGGCACGTCTATAACATTGGCTTAACCACAGATTCTTTCTTTATTTATATTTAAAAAAGGAATTACAGCCTAAAATTTAGGCCAATTCATGTCTAAATGACATTAGGCCAAATTCTTGATGTCTAAAAGAAATTGCTGAGTGAACCCTGATTTCTGTGAAGTGCTGCATTGTGAGAGAAGAGCTGGAGGAACTGGTTTTCAGCATTTCTGACCCTTCAGACTCACTGTTTAAACCGAAGAGCTGGAGTTATTCTCTAGCTGTTGGTTACGTTCATGAAAAATGCGTGAAACCCCTTATAAGCATAAGAAAAACGGGCATTGCAGGAGCGGCATTGCCAGAGAAAAGGTTTTGAAGTTGCTTTCGGCGTTAAGCATCAGAGCACCGCCATCCAGCGGGCGCTGGGGAATCGGCCCTGCCGCCCACCGCCAGCGGCCCGGCGCTGCCCGCAGCATTTCCAGCGAGCACAGCGGGACCCTCACACCGCCAAGGGGCTCCTGGAGGGGAGCCCTGCTCTGCCGCAGCGAGGAGATGGCGCTGGAGCACGGCAGTGCCTGGGGATGCTGCGGGCTGTCAGCAGGGGTGGCTGCAGGAGCCCGCAGGGTTTCATCTGCATCGCCCCATCCGAGTCTGGGCAGCCCCGAGCAGGGTCAGGGCACAACCACGTTTTTTAGGGTTTGCAGAAGACACAGGGTGTTGAGAATCTGTCTTTGAGACAGCTACCAGCAGCTCTCTGAGCAATCCTCCTTTTGCGTTTCCAGCCCTCCCACCACAAGAAGCCCTAGACTCTGCACAGGAGTATATTGTGGAGCTCCCTCAAAGACTACACCTAATTACTAAATCAGATGGTTTATTACAAGGTATTTCCTATTTCCATATAAACTCAACTGGACAAAAGAAGAAAAAGTAAAAAAAAGATAAGATTACATTATTCACTAGGCTACTTCAGATGTATTTCCAGAGGACAGTGGCCTGTGCCAGGATGCTCAGGACATGGTAATCATGGTGATTTCAGCTTCATTTTACCTGTTCAGACCCTAACTCTTGCATGTTGCATACTTGCTTTCCTGCTCCATTATTTCATTTTTAATGGCTATCACTTGTTCCTCTAGTTGTCTCAGTTGCTCTGCCTTATCTTGTTTGGTTTGATTCAGTTCCTGAAGCTTCTTCTCCAAATCTAGAAGAGCAGAAACATGCAAATGATGCTCACATTTGTTGTGTAAGTAAAATCCAGGGTTTAGCTGCATTTCTTTTCCCAGAAGTTTGAGAGTCAATAAGCCCATTTTGAATGGGGAATATTATATGCAACTGGAGGGAAAAGTCTGACTTCTGGATAGCAAGAGGAGCATGACAGCCTTGAAGAAATTAATTTCTCACCATATACTCTTGTCCATCAGCTAGGATGGGGCAGGACGTGGAGCTCTTAAAGGACTTGGTTTAAATGAAAACACTCAGAGGAACAGTGTGTCCACTGATGTGTGTAAAGCCTAGACAATTTGGGTGTGATGGGCTTAGGTGTCCCTCCCTTGTGTAACTGTTTTCTGATGGTTCCTATGAAGCTACACCAATGTAAACATATTGGTAATGAGTTAAATCCACAAGATTTAAGTTAAATCCACAAGACTGTTTCTAATGTCCTTATTATCTGGGCATTTGGAGTGACTGGGATGATCTTAACACCTTTCCTCAAGGTACATACCTCAAAATATTTATTTGGATCCTGTCCTGAAGAGTTTTCTCCTGGGATAGAGTTTCTGCTTCAGTTTTGCTGATGTTACATGATATTTTTTGAGCCTGGCAGGATCCTAGGCCTAAGGGTTCCTAGTGGGAATGCCCAGACCTTCACTACAAGGAGAATTAGGTTGCCTCTATGCAGGGACATGAAATGTGCTCTTCCTTTTTGGTGACTCTCTAAGCTTGTGTGAGCAGCAGTGCCACAGCAGCTACGGTCTCCACTGCCCATGACCCCTCTGCCTGACATGGCCTCACAGATTCAGGGCACATCAGCTTCAGTCTCCACAAGCTGGTAATTGTACCTGGTTTGTCCTGCCATTGCTCAGAGATAATGTCAGAAGGGGAACAAGTATGGACTGATGGAAAACAGCTGCCCTACAGCTCTATCTCACAAGCCCTCGCCTGGGTGATGTGGGGACAGACAGAGTGTAGAGGAAGGATTGAATGTCCAAGTGCTCAAAGTAAATCCATAAATCAGGGCCTCCAGCTAAATCTGCAGCCAGGTTTTATGCAGGTTTTACACTTGCCTGTTTTTAAACTGAAGAAAATCACTGCAAGTCCTTACGTGGACAGCTCTTAACCTTTGCTTATAGCAATCTATTTAAGTCAGAGACAGTACATAAGCCAAATCAATTCAACTGCTTTTAAAATGCATAGCTTCAGGCAGGAATTTTCAACAGGTAAATTGTGTTAAATCTAATTTCAGGTGAATTTAGTGTGTCAGTGTCTGTGGGCAAGGACTTCAGCCTTGAATTCATGACTATCACAGTGCTTACCACTCACTGTGAAAGTGAGACTATCACCTGTTATTCTTTTTATCTTCTTTTCAGTCTCTTCAGCCAGTTTTTCTGCTTCTTCTTTCAACCGCTTCACTTTGTCTAGTGTTACTTGTGGAGGTCCCTGGGTTTTTAGCTTTTCTTGAAGAATAGTGTACCTTCTTTTAACATCAGTGAATTCCTGTAACAAAATAGTTTAAGAGCATCTCATAACTAACCTGGTGTACAGAAAGAAGTTTGAATATTTTTTTTAACATCCACTTTGAACCAAAGTTTAGATTTCTCCTTCTCTTAAATATTAAAAAATATATCCTTAATTTGTAGACATTGAAAAATGCTTTACAAAATGCAATAGAAATCAATTAAAACAAACTGCCAGTGGAGTAATCTAAAGGAGAGGGAAGAGCAAGGATATAAAGAAAATATTATTTAAGATATTTTAAGTTTATGCTGGTTTTGCTTCTGTTGTAGGGCCTTCCTGTAAACTTCATTTTGCTGTAAGGCTTAATTCAAACTTTATGAATTATCTTTAGCAGCATTGGGGTTTTTACATTTCCAATTGCAGTAATATTTACTGGCTAATCTGTTCCCTGCTGATCTAAGTTGCTGTTGAGGCTGCAGTTTAGATTTTGCCTACCATTCTTGTAACTTGGAAGTATGGCCATGTTCCAAGCTTGTGCTGTGGGTACTTGGTTCTTGTCATTTTAGCAAATTTCTATCTGCATTTTCAAAAAATTGAACTACTGGAAAGGACCAAGCCAACCAAAAACTCCAAGTAACTCCCACACTAATTTTCTCCGAAGGAGAACAGCACAGGATAAATTGTCAGGCTGCTTCCATCACTCATGTATTTTAATATCTGGTTTTGTGATTTGTTCTGTTGTGTTTATTGGTGCCTATGGTGACTACAAATCTTATACACAGTGCAAGAAAAAATGTCATGAAGTAGCCAGAGAAATGTGCATGTTTTCTTTCATTCAAGCTAACAGAAGTGTATGCCAGAAACCTTAAAATAAAACACAAATTCTTCTTAACCTATGGCATTTTACATTGCATTGCATAAGGAAAATATTATGTTTTGATGACAGCAGGGCAATGCTTCTGAAGCAAAAATACTATTAAACATGGAGGAGGTTTTTTTCCTTTACATGTGACAGAAGAGCTTACATTATCAACATTCTGGGCTCGCTTGTGAGCTGCTTCTGCTTCTGCTCTTGCCTTTGTAGCTTGATTCTTGTTCATCAGCATTTTTGCCTGCCATGTGGCACTTTCATCTTCCATCTCAGTCTGTTTGGCTGACAAGTCATTTAGTTTATCGTTTGTCTTGTTCATTTGGTTCTCAGCCTAAAACAGAGCAATTGAAGGCTGTGATTTCTTATGCAACGTCCATCCAGAGCGGAGCATGGTAATGAGGAACTGGCAATTGATTAAGAGACCCTTAAGCAGTATGGAATTGGTGTCATATCTGTGCCACATTCTGGTTTTATTTATTTAAGTTTATGTTAAGGAAACTTCAGAATTAAGTATCTCTTTCTAATAAATACAGCAAATAAATTAAAATATTTGCAGTAAGATACCTGAGAGATTTGTGTTCTGATGCCTCGTATCTCTTCATTTAACTTTTTGATGGTGTTTTTGGAGTGCCCTTGGGACTTCACAACACTTTTTAGTTTATTATTTATTACATCCACTGGCAGAAGAGCTTTAGCTGCTTTGCTAAAATAGAAAAAAGGGAGTGTGTGTAGTATCATGGTGTGGTGAGCAAAGCAAGAACATATTTCAAATGCACCCATGCTGACATGCGGGAATGTTTCCTCAAGTCCAACAATGACCATTCAAATTGTGGTCAATTGGTAAAGCAAAACCTCAGAAAAGGACTTTGTGGGGGAGCACCTGAGTTGCTGTACTCAGGGTGAGGTTGGATGCTGCTGGCTGCCTGGTGGTGCACTGCTAGTAGGGAAGACTCATGGGTGAACATGTTTTTTCTCTTGTTGGGTCTTTCTCACCCTTATTCAAACCCCCCAGTGAGCCAGATGTAATGCTCCACAGGTCCAAGGTGGAATTAAGTAGCTGCTTTGGCCTCTGACTCAGCAGGCAGAGGAGCCAAGAGTTGTCAGGATCTGCTTCCTTTCAGCATGTTGGCTCCTGCAGCCTGAGCAGCAATGGCTCCTTCCTGCTGGAGAGGCCCTGTAGAAAAGGCAAGGTGAAATCTCCACCTGAACTCTCCTTCCAGTGTTACTGGGATACTGCCAGGGGTATGGAGCAGTCCAAATGTGCACAGTGCCACCCCAGCTGGAGCTTGCACACCAGTATGAGAAAACTCTACTTACTCAGCTTCTTGTGCCTCCACCAGCAGTCTCTGTGCATCCTTCCTTTTTATGTTTCTCTTATTATTCAGTTTGTACTTCTCACAGTGGTTCATAATGCTTTGGAGTTTGCCAAGCATGCCTGTGAGCTCTTGTGGAGTCAGGGGAAGGTTTATTTGCAGAACATAATTTGCCACCTTCTCAATGTCTTCTGGAGGTGCACTCTCATCTGCAACAGAAATGGAGCTGAGAGTATCCTGAAGTAGCTCCTTCCTCCCAGTAAATGGTCATTATGGCTGCCTACCCTCTGAGTTATGTGGGAGAATAAAGCTGACAGGCACAGCAAGGGGGTAAGAGAATTATCTCCAGCATTTTGTAATTTAATATTATGCTTCCAGGTACTGCTGTTAATGTTGTCAGAACTGGCTGAAATGAGGATTTGAACCCACTTTGAACTGAGTTATTAAAATTCTGATGTAGGACAGAGCCCATGGAGGGTTTTAAATCAGGGCCCAGCACAGCTAGATGTGTCAGAGCCCATTTCTCCCTTGGCCCACAGATCAAAGACGTGCTGGCAAGGCTGGGGTGTGAATGGAGATTTCCAAGATGTCCAGTGGGTGTAATCCCTCCCCTGGAGTTGCCACAATATTGAGAAAGTGGTTCCTTTGCTGGTTAATGAGAAAGGCTAAGCTGCAGAGGGAACCTGGGTCAGACTTGCATAGAATGGGAATCTACAGTAGAAAAAAGCATATTTTGACAATTCCCATTACAAATGAGCTTGTCCTAGCTCTTTGCTAAGAGGCAGAGGCATATACAGAGTGGTCAATGCCTTGAGAAGTCACATCATCAGTTTCGTTTTCTGCTCACTTCCATTTATAAACAAGACCTTGTGTGATAAAGCAGTTGAGCTATATTAAATGGTTGTGTTAATCTCCAGAGTAAGTTAGCAAGAACTAAATAAAGACATTTAGTGTGCAAACAATAGTGCATTCCTGAGAGCTATTTCCTGTAGAAATATATTAATCCAAAATCACAATTCACATCAATGTCGAGTACAGCAGATTTAATGTAACTGTATGCTTCTCAGCTGTTCCTGTTCTTAAACTTCAATTAACAAAACAAAGATTCAAAAAAATTCTTTTATGTTTGTTAAAAAATG
The DNA here is from genome assembly GCA_013400855.1 of Buphagus erythrorhynchus. Lineage (NCBI taxonomy): Eukaryota > Metazoa > Chordata > Aves > Passeriformes > Sturnidae > Buphagus > Buphagus erythrorhynchus. The sequence continues at coordinate 163,050 of VZTT01047407.1, forward strand.
CTGTATGTCTACTAAAAAACATAAAAGAAGAGTGAAAGAAGGAATTTTCAGTGGCTATCAATAAAAATCTGAGACTCATAAAGAATTAAATAGACCTAAATCTTTCAATTCAATAAAATAATGTAAATTTCTTCGAACAAAAGAAGTCCTCTGTCCTCTGCCCTTGCTCCCATTTGGATGTAGAGGTATGAATGCCAAAAGACTGCAATCCATAGGCATTTATGAGATCAGCTACACTGAAGATTAAAGAAAATCCTGCCATATTTGAACCCTTTGATGTGTATCTGGTAAAAAAATTAGGATGTTTCCTACAGCATTTTCCTACAATCCTGAGAGTGGAAAATTTTTAGGGTATATACGGTTGTTTTCTTTTTTTTTTTTTATTTTTCTTTTTTTTTTTTTAATGAGAGCTGTGAAGTTCTACCAGAATCCTTTGATTCCTCGAGTTACAGCTTTATGGAGACGATGGAGTGGGATGTGTCCTAATTCCCACGCTCCCTACTGAGAGCCTCTATTTATGGGCCTGGAAGAAGGGGGTGAAATAACAATTTGAGGATGCATTGGACATGCCTGGCCATTATATATTGTATGAAATTATCTTAGTAGTCCTTACTCAAATAAACCAGGAACAGAGCGAGTAACTTCAAATTAAATACAGTAATAAAAGATGATAATCAGAATGTAACAGATATATTGTAAAATTGATACAAAGTACTGTCACCTGGGAGAAAGAAGCATTAGAAAAAAGGAATTTAAAAAGTTTTTCACAGCTCAGGAGGTAGATGACAAATTTCATGCATATATAGCTAGATCATCTGGCTGTCTATTATGCTGCATTATATTGGAATATATTTATAAAAAATGAGTCAAAAAGAACACGGCATATTTACCTAACAAGAAGTCTTTCACTTTTTGGATGAACTCCTTAGTGATCTCTCTATCAACTTCAATTTTATTCACAGCCATCTCCAGTTGCCCATTAAATTGTGAGCCTTTCAGTTTGCTGTCTTCTGCCATTTTTCTAATGCCTTCAACCTGGAAATATTATAGGAAACAGCAGTGCCATTTTCTGGAGGTTATCTGTCATTGCTTTGCAAGTTGGGCTCTGACACAAAGGTAATGTTCATATAAGCCTCAGCTGGAATCACTTGATGTGGCTTTGAAAGTAGTAGAAGACCCCTTTGGGGAACTCCAGAAGCTGCTACATCTTGGTCTTCATCTGGCCTTAGAAAAAGCCTAAATCAAGCATTTTTTCTCTCTGCAACCACTGCTAAACCACAGCCCCCTTCTATTTCTAAAAAAGAGTACTGACAGTTATTGCAGTACTTTAGCTTGTCAGTGATCAGATTCAGATCTGATTACAGAAAATGTAATTTCATTTGTCATTTCATATTGGACTTGCTGTTAAAAAACACTTAAAGAGGACACAAGGAAGTTAGAGTTCAAGGCTTGTCTTTAAAAGTTACATTTAGCCATTAAATTAGTATTCTTGATAATTTAAATGAGAACTTTAGATTAATTATAAAATTCCAATAGTATTTTACTTTGGTAGGGGCTTTGCCTTCAAGAATGGCTTGGGTACATTTGTGGTCTGCAGAGGGAAGAGATTTGGTCTTTCCCCATGCAAGGAGAAAGATGCTGATGTTTTTATTTCTGGAATGTCTCAAGGTAGTTCACTCATTTCCACGGAGGTGCCTGAGGCTGTGCGCACCGCAGGCGATGTCCCGCAGCCTGGCCGGCGCTCCCCTCTCGGCAGATGCCTTTGGCTGCCGCCTCTCCGTGTCCTGGGGCCCCAGGGCGGTGCCCCAATTGCTCATTTCCAAGCCCGCTGGCTGGGATGCAGTGTCGAGTGCATTTTAAAAAGAGGAAATGGATGCCCAGGCATCCCGCAGGGACAGGACAAAGCCACAGCAGAACGTAACTTCTGCTGGAAAATGTGCTTTGCCTATAACTGTAACAGGCATCATCTCAGACTGTTAATAAAACAAACTCCTTACTGGTGCTTTGGGATTTGTCTGTTTTGTTTCCTTGGCATATGTTGCATTGGCCACACTTTGCTTAAATTATTTTTCATTGCTACTGTGCAGTATAGTCGACTAACAGATGCCCTCCTAAACATTACTGGGGCAGGAAAGCTTCATCTTGAAATTATTTTCAAAAGTAATTTATTGGCAAACATGAGTAGTGTGAAGTTATATAAATAGAGTTTAATGCCATGTACAGCAGTAATCCCATTGCAATAAGCATGTCAGCCTACTGACAAATGGTGCCATTTGAATATTTCCCAGTAAAAATATAGACAATTCTAGCCTGAAACCACTGACTCAGACACAGGGCACCATGACTTTTGAAATCTTAGCAGCTGTGAGGAAGAAGATCTAGATAAAGCCAATTTCTTGGTGGGGCTGACACCTGGTACTGAATCATGATAGGTCTATGATGTTGGGACAGAACCCATCACTAACTATGTCACTGCTCTTTGTCCAAAGAGCAGGTGAGTTTTTGTAGATTTGTGATCTCCCTAATCTCATCCTCCATCCATTTCACTGAACAAATGTAGGTTTGATATACAGCACCTGATTCTCAGGTTCCTGTAGCTGAGTAGTCAAGTTATTTAGCAACACAGCAGTCTCCTCAGCTTTCCTGAAGGCCTCAGAGGAGAGAGGAAGAGCTCCAGTGCAGTCTGGACCACCACACCGCCTTAGTCCATGGCTGTCTTGGCACAAAGCTCCCCCACAGGCTGCCGTGGCACATGGCTGGTCTCCTGGAACACCACAGATCTGCAATAAGGAAGATGCTTATGTCAGGACTCCTCTGGGGCCTGAGATACATTCCTGAGGGAAGGAAGATGTTTGACATCATATGAACATTGAATATAGGATGGGACACAGCTTCTGGTCTTTATAAAGATGGGTATCACTGCCAGTTACAGGTCCCTCTCCCCTGATCTGAGGGATGCAATGGCAGCCCATGGCTCTGAGCATCCTTGCAGGAGCCGTTTGTTAGGCTCCATGTTTGCCCTAAGACCCTTGCTTCACTCTTTAGCAAAAGGGCTGAAACTGTTCCCTAACTTTATCCAGCCCATGGGTCAATGACTTCTTCTAAAAGATCCAGGGTAAGGGTAGCCTCTAACAGAACAAGCTGCCATGTCTAGTCCTCCATGTATTTTGACACAGATATGGAACCTAAAGGACTAGGTGGATATCTCTTCCAGATTTGTCATGAATTGGTACTATCAGGTATTTATTGCTGCCCTGCAGAAGAACAGAACCCCTTCTTTCCCAGAGGTTACACAAAGGATATGTGAGCACTCCCCATCCATTCCAGGACAAAGTCACTCGGCCTAGTTTACTTTGAGGAGGTTTGTGTTACTCCTTCTGAAATTACTCTGATGTCCTCTTGAGACTAGAGAGTGCTTCAACAGTTCCTTGTGCTGGGAACAATGGCTTCCAGGTTGGAAATAACTACAGCTGAGAAGTGCAGCTGTTTTTGATGTGATGGCATGGCTGTGGCAAGGAAGCGCCATATTCCAGACTTAAAAATGCATGTAAGCACCCTTTTGAAATAAAACCTACTACAACATCAAAAAAAGAAAGGTTTCTTTTGGTTTTTGGTTTTTTGGGTTTTTTTAGCTTTCATTCAAAATCCACAGCACCTACCTTTTCATTCAAGTTTTGGATGTCGGGGCTTTTGATCATTCTGAGCTGTTGCAGCACATTGCTTGCGTTTAAGACCTGATGGTCCAACACAGTGAGTGCATTGTTCCTGGTGTACTCTGAGTGTCTTACTATAGGGGTTGTCCCTCTGGTCTTCTGTTCTGCCAGCAATGATACTTCAGAGTGTTTCCTAATGTTGCTGATGGCCTCTGTACCAACAGAAATAGGGTTTAGTACAAACTGCATTTGGTTATATTCAGTTTGTGCATTTACTTGAATTCTGGGCAATTGCTGAGAGACAGGTGTTTGATTTGGGACAGTGGGGAAGGACAGGAACTGTCATTTCCTCAGCCAAGATTTTTAATCCTTTCAGTATCCAGTTGCCAAATAGAAATAGTTATAAATGCTCATAAAACCTCCTAAACTAAATGAAAATATGGTGGATCCTATGTCATCCACAGGATGCCAAGGTGTTTGAGAAGGCAACAGAATAGACAAAAGTATGAAGGAGATCCCATTACTAACACTAGCTGCTACTGATCTGCATTCATCAGTAGTTCATGCATTACTGCCGTTGTTGATTGGATAAAAGCTCCTGACATTTAGTATGTTTTAGGCAGGAAAACTGCTTCTGTCAGTTGTCATGAAATAATCATCTCCCTGATTATGAGTTCAACACAGCACACAAGAGTTAAGTGGTCTGCTAGACTGAGACCAAAATTTACATTACAATATTAGGGCGTTTTGTCTCTGGAAGATCCAGTTTCAGGACTGATGTATTAAAAAAAAGCACTTCCACAATAAGCACATAGGCCAGGCAAAAAATCCTTTCCAGCAAGAGTCTTATTTGGTTAGTGAAAGCTTTTCCTTTAGTAGGCTTAAAAGGGTTGGAGAATATTACATTTTTGGAGATTAATAGCCTGAGAAAAGGATTCAGGTCCTTTGCAACACACATAATTTAAAGTTGTTACTGCTGCTGTCAAGGTTTCCCAGATCTCCAGAGAGCTCAGATTTGCCCCCACATTCCTAGGCAGAAATATGTCCAGAGTCAGAACTGATGTGTCAGCAGTGAAAAAGCATTAGGCATCTCTGAATAACATCTCTCCTTGTGCTGGTAACTGACTCAGTTACTAGTTGAAGTCAAAGACAAGACACTCTAGTCCTGTGTGCTTTTATTCAGGCTCTAAAGCCCTTGGCTGTGCTTTGATTGAAACTGAACAATGTTTAGTTATCATGTGGAACCAGGGCTATTTATTTATCTTGTAATTCTTGGAAATAATATACAGTTTAAAGTTAGATCTCAATACAAAATACCTGGCAAGAGACTGTAACTGGCTGTAACTCCTCATCTAAGACAGACTTTTTTCCATGCAACAATTCCATTGCAGAAATATTTCACAGTGGTTCAGCTCTCCATTAAGTGGCCTAAATGCATTTTCCACGTTTGATTTTTGATGGAGCTGTAGAGATTCCAAGTTCCTTTATATTAAACACAGTGTCTTAGCCCAGGTTTGATTTACAGCCTAGGAAGTTTCTCTCATTGCATTACTGTACCTCAGCAGCTGCAAAGCCAGGGGCCAATGCTGGAGAGCCATAATGTAATGAGATCTCATAGACTGCAAACATTATTTTAAGGACACTTGTGTCTTTTCCAATGGTTTTAATTTATTATTAGGTACTGATGTTTCCAGGTCATCTAGCTGAATATATGCCTGTGAGGAAGACTGACTCCTGATCCTCTGCAGAGACATAGGCAGGAGCTCATTCTCCATGTATGGCTTGGGCACAAGTGCCAGATGTGCCTCATTCAGATGGTGTATGTGGACATATCCTGCTCTACCCCAGCAAAAAGGAGAGGAAAAAGCAGACGGAGCCATACATAGGATACGCTGCTGGTCAGAAAGGAAGATGGAGTGAAGAGCCAGTCTCTCTCCTGGGTATCAGAAAAGCTGGTTATCTTGAGGGAAATGTTATTTTTGTGCTATTATATGCTTGGTAGCAGAACCAGTGAATATTTGTGGCCTTGATAGAAAATTCATCTTAAATTCAAGGTCTTCTCCTCCCCACACTCCCATGTGCTTTTTATAGGGCTGTTTATCTGTTTCCAGAGGCCAAAGGATGAAGTGGGTTTGGAATGTGACCAGAAAGCACCATGGATGCTTCAGCTCTGCATCCACTGACCTCCCTGGGATTTATTGTTTCTTTGCCCTTCTGCCTTTCCCAGTCTGTGCTAGGCTCAGTTGAATTGAGAAGCAGAGCCTGGGAGAGCTGTGCTGGCTGATTGCAGAGGGACCTGAGCCGAGGACCTGCCCCAGGGGGCTGCCAAGTAAAACAGGGCACGGGAGCCCTAAATCTTAGTTAATCCCTCTTTTCCCCTCTTCCATTCCCTCCACTTTGCATTTTGTTGACTTTTCCTTCCTTTTTTTTTTTTTTCCCTTTAAAAAACAAATGAAAACAACTTGCCTAGGCCAAGTTGTTCTTGCCTGAATGAAACACAGAGCAACTGTAAGTGGAAGTGCACTGCTTGTAGCTTGTGTCTTCTGTGGTAAGTACCCTGTCTTCTGGGCGTTCATATCTTGGCAGCCATCTCTTCGGAGAGGATTCTGCTGACCATCTCCTGCCATTGTGGTTGGTCCAGTATCTGCTCAAGGTCCCTGCCTGATACATCCCCATTTTTCTCCAGAAACCAGTGTGGGACACCATCATTACAGCTATTAGCAGCTGATGGAGACTGTACTTAGATCAAGTACAGAGGGTGCAATTCTTTCAAAAATGCCAAGGAGCTCAGTTCTGCTTTCACATTTTTTGATGATGGAGAGCTACTTCTGTCCCACATAAAGTCAAGTATTTTCCCATGGGAACACTAAGAAGCTGCACTATGACACTATGCTTTAATTAAACAAACCATTCCTGTACAAGCTTCTTTAAGTATTCCTATGAGCAAGAGGAGTCAAACGTTGCTGTTCTATTGCATGTGAGTCTGTACTGTGAAACTGGGTTTCTTTTATATCCTGATGTAAGCATTTGGATTTATGAGACTTCTGACAGATGTGATCCTGGCAAATGCATCTGAAATTTGGGATTCTAAAAATCACAGCATTTCAAGATAAAAGAGAATTTGAAAAGTCAGTATAAAATGTTGTCAGTGTCAACATTGTTGTGCTACCATAGGAAGACAAAATCTAGGTATCTTTGAAATGTATGATTTAATGATGAGAAAACATTCCAAAACTTCAGGGAAAATGTCCACCCATTTTAATTCATTGCTGGCTTACCTTTGAAGTTCAAGTACTGTAAACTTTGATGCAGATGTATTTTCTGTTGAAGAAGTCCAAACACTAGGTCAGCTTCTTCTCCAATATCTTCTATGTTCTTGTTAAGGTCAGGAAACTCAAAGGGCAAACTGTGAAGGGTATCCATCTGTGCAACTTTTTGTCTAAAGGTGAAAAGACAGGCAGAAGTCAGACCAGATTGTTCTTAAACTAGAACTGAGTTACACAATATTTTAGAGGGCAAGAGATACATTTATAAATATGCAGAAACATTTAATTGTATAGCTTATTTAGAAAACCCTTAGTATGAACTGGAAAATTCCACCATTTAAATATATGTCTGTATGGGTTAGGCATATATTAAAGATTATTTTGTTCACAGATCTACTGAAAACAATGATTTAGTAGACCAGCATCTGTGTGCTGATCTGAAGTGAGACTCTATATGTAGGGATGGCTGGTGGAGTCTGGGGGAAGACGGTTTCTCAGCTAATGGATTTTTTCAGGAGCAACCTAGCCCTTACTGAAGGTAGCCCCTAAAATCCCTGATGCCTGAAAGGGCCTCCAGTGAAAGGACAGGATGTCTCAAAATGCGTTCAATTTCAGAAATGGCATCTTCGAAGGCTTTGAAGCGCATGTCACAGCTGGGCATTCGTCCTCCCTTGTCTTCCAGCTTTGCTGCAAACCTCATTAACCCCTGCACAGTCTGAGCAAGAGCAGCAATTTCAGTGTCCCACTGATCAAAACAGAGATGGCACTGATGGCAGGAGGGAAAGTCCTTCTCAAAGCCACGGGCACACTGGTCGCAGAGCCGGCCGGTGACACCAGCACGGCAGTTGCACACGCCGGTGGCTTTGTCACACGTGGGCTGCCGGGTCCCCTCCACGTTACACTCACATGCTGCAAGAAAGGAGCAGCAGGTTACATCCAGCTGTTTCTTTTCTATGGGATTAATGCATGAAAAAGGCACATTTCAAGATAATAAAACCAAACTATTGTTTGAGTTAGAGCAAGGTGGACTGCACAGCAGCAGCTCTTCTTCATCTCTGAATTCCATCTTAACCATTGAAATAACAGTATAGATAAATAATATAAGCACTTGTCCATCTCATACACACAAACATATGAAAGGCTGTTTCTCTACATGTATGCCCTGTTTCCCCTGTGAATATAAAAGGTAAGCATTCATGTCGAGGCAGTTTCTAATCCAGTTGTCCCACTTAATAATACTTACAAACACAATGCATCTGGGGGTTGCCAAAATAGTTTTCCTCACATTCATTACAGCATCTTCCGCTGTAACCTGGCTTACATGGACACTGGCCTGTAAGCTGTAAAGACAGTTAGGATTGAATAACTTCCAGAGCCATAGGGCTGGATATACATTATTTCAGCTGTACAAGAGCTGCAGCAGCACTGCTTGCCTTCAGTCTTTGAACACCATGGTTTACACAGTATTAGCCATACTTTCGTATCTTCTCCCTGAAGGTCTTGAAAACCAAATGCACTCTGAGAAATGGCTTTACTTTACTAATGTCAGAGATTCTGTATGATCCAGTCTACTGATGTTGTTTGAGAACTCATCCTCTGACTATGATCTGAGAGGATTCTTTTCCTTTGCAAAACAGACTTATTTTTTATTTTTGCTGGACCTAAGTACTCATCTTAACATTTCAACTTTATACTACACAATATATCAATTGTAACTGAAAACCTTGAGGGTATATTATGCACATTGCCCTAGAAAAATTATTTTGTAATTCAGCTATTAAATTAAACTCCAGGGAATTACAGCTTTGATAACTGCTAGTAGTTCTTTGAGGTCAAGAACTACATTTTCTATAAAAAAAAATAAATCTACTGAATAAACGGGAAGAAACAGAGAGCATACTGAAAGAAAAATGTGCAAACACATCAGCAAGAATTTAGGATAAGCTCCTGGTGCTCTGAAGTCAATGGCAAAATTGCTGTTGACTCCATGGACCACAATTTCACCTCTCTAATCTGAAATGTTGTTTAATTTCTTCTACATTCTAGCCCTAAAATGTGCATAGGAATTAAAGATGAGAAAAGGTACTCTAGCAGTATGATAGATGAGGCATGATTAATGTAATGGTCACAGCTGCTACTTTATGAAAATAAACACTTAAAAAAATACTCCTAAGACTCTTGGGTCCAAGCCTGGATTTCCCTCTTCCCTATATGCATATTTATGAGGCAGTTCTTCTCCTGTGACATCTTTTTACAAAGTATTTCTAAGATCCACTAAACAAAGAAACAGCATGCAAGGAGAAATTGCTGACCAATCCACAAAGCCACATTATCAGAACAACATTTTTGATTTAATGACTCACAGTGTGATTGCACCAACAACAAACTTCCAAAGAATTTTTTGTTTTCAGGGAATATGACAAAAAAAACAATCCTCATGTATAAGAGGGTCCCCACTTTGCCATGTCAAAACACCAGCATCCTGGCTCCTGGAAAACACAGTAATTTTCTTGCCTGGTCACACTGGTTGCTTTGGGAGTTTTTTGGATCACAGTCACAGGTCTGACATCCTTTTCTGCTAGCCAGGTCCCAGTAGCCAGGGGCACACTGGTCACACGTGGCACCCAGCACATTGGGCAGGCAAGGACAAGCTCCTGTGGCTGGGTCACACAGGCAGGCTGTGTCCCCCCCTGGGCACATGGCAGGGCGAACACCTGCCAGATTGCACATGCAGCCTGGAAAAAGAAGCACAATCACTACAGCAGACAGTAGTACAGGCAGCTGATGGACAATCAGAGATGGATATAAAGCCCACGCTGTAGGTTTACTTCCAGTGACCTTGAACGTGTTTAATCTCATACACATTACCTGCCTTTCTGTAATAACTTACATATGGCTTTGAGAAAACTTACTGTGAATGTTCAACACTTTTAATACAGGCATAAAAAATGAAGGCTCAGTGAATTTTGAATCTTATTGGAATGCAATGTTAAATACATTGGGTAAGGATAAGGTGATTTACAGTAGGCATTATCCAGCATGGGAATCCCCAGTAAATCAAGTAAGATAAGAAGCCTTCCTCGTGAGAAGCCAAAAGTTCTTGCTTAACAATTTCTAAGACATCTTCCAAGAATGAACGAGGGATGGGCTTGGACTATATTTTAGAGATTCCCTGAAAAACAGTTTCTTGACTATACTTATAATTATCTTGGCCATAAAAATTAAATCCTCAATCAGGCACATCTGTGAAAATGAGTATAGAGAAAAATTGGGAAGAAGCTTGTGCCTTGATTTTCCTTACACTCCTACTCTTCTGTTCAAAGTGCTGAGTTACTTATATGTCCTCATGGAATCTATTAAATTGCTGAATTGCCCCCACTCTAGCCACTTAATGAAAACAACTGGTGAGGCAGGAAGTTCTGCAAGGGATCATCTGGTTAACTGAGATCTAACTGAGCTTAGCTAGCATCAGCCAACAACATGGATAAACAATTATCACTGATTCCTTTACTTTTGTTTCCTTCACTTTTGATTCCTTCACTTTTGATTCCTTCCTGAATAAGCTGAATGCACATTTATTTTTCTAACAGACAGTACTGTTCATTTAACAAATTAGTATTTTCTAGGAGTGATATTCAGTATGAGATTTAGTATGGCATTTAGATGCCATGTTAAGTTATTTGTATCACTGATATATTTTATATTTAGTAAATAGAGAAATATATTTGTGATTCTTATGTTTTTCTCTATTTATCTGCTTTAGTTTTGTCCTCCCTCCAAGGTCTAGCCTTTCCCTATAGCCTGCTTTTTAAAAACATTTTCTTGGTAGTAAAAGAGAGTCGTAGTGCTGTTACTTACTTTGACAGCTTTGATTGAGGGCTGAGCCAAAATAACCTGGTTTGCAGAACTGGCAGTTTGTTCCATGGGTGTTGTGTAAACACTTGGTGCATTCCCCAGTGACCCTGTTACAGGACTCTGGGTCTGTCAGATCAATGTTGTTATTGCAGGGACACAGTGCACAGTCAAGCCCAGGGCTGCTGGCATTTTTGTAGAACCCACTAGGACACTCGTCACACTGATTGCCTGCCAGAGGAAGGTAAAATTATTGCTGGCTGATGGGAATTCAAGTGAAACATGTACTTCCCAGTAATATTATTAAAATATTCAGACCGTCTGTTCAAGTGCACATTTCCAATGGAAAATATCCACCTGTTAAAGGGTAATCCATTACCATTTAATCCTCTGATCAGTTTAAATTATATCTTCCCTACTGAAATCTGATGGAAATGCACCCTCCTCATCCCAAGTTGTTTATATCAAGGAAGTCCTTTCAGCAAATAGGTGCCCTACCATACAACACCTCCAAACATATTTTTCCATCAAAGTCTAATCAATGGCAGTAGTCAGGGCTAGCCACATTTGCAGGATTTTCCTTGGCTCTTCACTCCAACAGCAGCATTGGAGTGTGGGGGTTACCCAGGAGTTCAGATGAACTCTGATGCTCTGTCCTTGCTTGCTGGCATTACAACTATTTCTGCATTTCATGTCAATGCCTGCCCTGATTTGGGTGCTACCTCTGCATCTCAGAAACCATTCTGGGCAGACTGGTGTTTCTGGAACCACATCCACTGGCTCATCCTCAGCCGAGGACTCTGCTGCTTCATTGTGCTACTCAGCACCTAGAGCTTTTCTCAATCTCTGAGAAAGTGAGACCACTGATACAAAGGTGACCAAGCGTCTTGCTGGACAGGAGCAGGAGCAATAAAGTCCAAAACTGAGGAGTGCAGCGATTTGTGAGGAAGAAGTCCCCTGGGTGAGCACCAACATGAATCATTTTGGCCCTACAGCACTTACTCAAGCAAAACCACTCTTGACTTAGAAAGGAACCTTCCCTAATAAAGATGGCAGCATTGGTTTAATTTTCAGTAGTGCTTCCCATTAAGCTTTCCTTCCATCACAGGAGATCTTCCTAATGCCCAAGGAAAGGGAAATATCTTCAGCTTTCCCTTCAGGAATTCAACCTAAGTCAACAAGATCTTAGGAAATGAGGAATCAGTTTGCTGCAAAAATATCTGCATTTGAGACAGCTGAGAGTAGAAACCCCATTTCTAAAGTGACCATTTGAATCGTGAAGCAGTCACTTTAAGGCATAATGTCAAAGAGTTTCCTCTATATGGAGAAAGACTTTCTCAGAGTAGCAAATCTTATCAGCTCTTTTTGATGCCCTAATCATTCCCATTTGGGCTTGCAATGCTTCTTTTTCCAGAGGTAACAAGCAACTGCAGTTCTCCCCACCTCGCCCTATCAGATTAATGTAATGCCCCTGAAAAGGAGGAGTTTTCCAGAGAGTGACATCAGTATAATTAATGACTTCACTGTATCCACATAAGTGAATCCATTTTTAAAACACTAACTGCACAATTCCCATTCTTCCTAGTCAAAACTGACACGCATAATTTCAGTAAACTTGAGTGCTAACTCTTCTTAGCTGTTTTATTAGCATTACCTCATTGTCCTTTCTAAACACAACAGGTGGAGGATGATCTTTTTTTTCTTTTATGTTAATTTTAGTGGTATCAAAACCAGTCCTTATTTTGCTTCATACCTGAATATCCCTCAAGGCAATTACAGACAAGCTGTGCAGACTGGGAGTCCTGGTAACAGGAACGTGCAAAATACCTATTGCTTGTAGGTGCCCCTGGGCACATGCATGGGTGGCAGGGTTCTCCATCCAGAGGGTTTCCATAATAGCCATCCATGCACCTACCAAAGCAGGACAAATTGTCAAGTGCTTCATGCAGGTGAATCAATTTACATGTATATATTAAAATCAGTATTCCAGATCATTGTAATACTATACATCAATTGGTAGAGATATACCAAGCTTCAAAGGTGTTCTAAAATGGAAAATGAGAGCTGCACTTTCAAAATCTGAAGCAAAACAAAAAAGACATAGGTTTTCCTTTCAAGAAATGTTTATGAAGATTTTATCTACTCTGGAACAATTTTAATCTAAATTATTATGATATGGCATATCACACACACTCTGCAGAGGCAGCTAAAAGATGTCATATAAAAATTCTGTATATTTACCTATTAGCATATATATTCATCTATTTCCATACAGACACACACACACAGAGTGGTTGGCATGACAGTAAAAAGTGCTGGCACCAGCAAAAAAAGCAATGATTCCTTAAGAGTACTCAGACAATACTGCATATTTTAGGTGCAACACATGCATTGAGCCATGCTCTATCTGACATGTTCTGCAAACCTGGGGTAATGGATCTTTCAAGGTGCTGGTGGCTGTGCTGTTACCTGAACTGGTGAGGGCTTTTGGGGCTCCCTGGGGGCTCAGCCACCCTGACCACCACCACTGCCTCTGCATCTCAACCCCCCACAGTCCTGCAGCTGCAGCAATGCAGAAGCTTCTGAAGCATCTTCAGTCTTTGATCCGCTTTACTATGGCAAATGGGAACACAGTTCTCCGCATGTATACAGGCAAGGCTAAAAGACTTGGCTATCTGATTATCCTCCCCCTGAAGTCTGGAGATCCTTCAAAGCCACAGGGCAAAAAGTGTTTCAGTATCCCATTTGTAATTTGTTTGCCATCTACAAGTAGAACAACCAAAGACTGTATTGTCTAAAAGCACTGCAGGAAAAGCTCAACAGGTGTCATGAGGAAATCCTCTTAAAATGAATGACAAGGTACAGTCCAGCCAAACCAAACTAAATAAACTTAATTTCGATGTCCATGTTGAACTGCAATGCTGCTGCCATTGTACAAAATAAAAAAGAGGAGCAGTGTTCTGAATGGAGCTGGAACAAGTCAATAAAGCCATTTGCTGATGATATGAAACTAACATGACTAGCAAAGAGGGCACATTTACTTAAACTCCGTAGAGGTAACTGCAGGCATTAAAATGAGTATTCAGCACAATATTCAGCCTCTTGGTTAGCCTCATGCTGAATTTTAAATTTGAAAGCTGGCAGTTGGGAACCTGGCAGAAGTCAGTTTATCCCACACACAGTGCTTTGTGCGTGTCTCCAAGTACATGGTGCCATGGCGTCCATGTCTCAAATGCCTTCTTGCCTGCTGCAATGCTGGGTGCATGCCCTGCCTGCAGTCTACCCACAGGCTTTGCATGCACATTCCCACATGCACTTGCCAAAGAAATAGGTACCTGACATTCAGCAGGCTCAATTTTATCCTGGTTCAGGTACGTGTTTCCTGTTAAGGTCATTGATGCATTTGTAGGCCCCCAGTTACAGAGGCATTTTGGAGACCACCAGTGTCTGGTGGAGCTGTGCAGCACTGCCCATGAACTGACCTTTCACAGTGGCTTCCAGCGGTAAACCCGCGGCAGTCGCGGCACTCTCCGGTCACAGGGTCACACAGCTCCGCGTGGCCATTACAAAGGCAGGGCCGGCAGTGGGGAAACCCAAAGTACCCGGGCAGGCAGCGGCTGCAGCGCTGGCCATCCACGTCCCGGCGGCAGGAGCACTGCCCTGTCACCTGGTCACACAGCGTGCTCAGCGAGCCTTGCGGGTGGCACTCGCATGCTGGAAAACACCCAAAGCAAAGCTGTGTCCTTACAGCATTCCTGCCAACCCATCTCATCACTGATGCTGCTCAAAGGCAGCAGGGATGGAAAATCTGTTATTCGTGGAAACATTTTTTTATATTGCTTCATGAATAATCTGGGATTCAAAGCCCTAAAAATTGGGGTATGCTAGTGGTAGTGGTGCTGGCTGCAAGGCACTCACCATAGCAGCCATGGAAGCCAAAGCCATAGCTGCCTGCAGAGCAGGTGTCACAGCAGCGTCCCACGACGTTGGCTTTGCACTGACACTGGCCCCCCAGTTTACTACAGCTGGCATTCAGCGACCCTTGGGGATTGCACTTGCATGCTGGCAAGGGGAAAGAAAATCAAAACAGGTTGTCAAGGAGTTTTACTGCTCTCATCAGCTTGCAGGTTTCACACTTTAAAATAGGTAGAAAAGAGCTTGATTATTCTTCTCAGGGATTCACTAACCTGGTGATGACCATAGTTTAGATCATTTGATGGTGTGGCATCAATCGTGATGGTATATCAGGCACCAGCACAAGCCTTGGTGTTGCAGTTGCCACATTCAAGGCACTGCCTTCAGCACGCATTTGGAGTAGGACAGAAAGGGTGTAGCAAAGTGTAGATCCAAATAGAGACATCCTGAAGTCTAGGAAGGTTTGCTATAAATTTGTATCTAGCTGGAGCACTGGACATAACCTGCAAGCTGTATTTAGTCTGCATCTGTGTACTGTTTGTTTCCTTCTGGACACCCTGGACTAACTTGTCGCATGAAGGTGCTCTGCTAACCCACAGAGGATGTTTGCCCAGGATGCTCTGCAAAGCACTAGAAAACCACAGTGCCACATTTCATTGGCCCGAGTCTAAATGAAGGGTTCACTGGCTGCACAGCTGTGACCTCATTATCTGACATTAGAGTGAGGCATCAATCCTTCCAAAAATCATCCAAGCAGATGCTATCACTTTGGAGGCATTGCTGCTAGGCAATGCCTAGCCTTCTTCCCTGAAAGAAGCTGGCCACTAAAGCTGTCCAGAAAGGCCCCTTCTGTTACTGGAAGTGCAGAAAAGTTCCATTTCCCATTTCTCTAGGCCAAATATCTGGGAAATACCTGAGCTACTGAGCCCAGCTAATATTTCCATGCTGGGTCCAGGAGGCTGCCTAGGAATTTCAAACCCTACTTGCCACTGCCCTCTTGCTGGAATACTATCAAGGTTTTCTTGATGAATCTCTTCCAGTACACCAACTTACGTACCATCACATCTGGAATCTTACCAAGGCATTCAGCTGGCCTACAGCATCTAGAGAGAGGGCTTAGAAACTTCTCTGTCATTTAACAGCAGCCAGAAAAGTAGGACAGTTACTGCCTTGGCCATATGGTAAAGGCATCTGATTCAAATGCTTTTCAGAAGACACAAAATCACTGCCATGGTCCCTGTCATGCTGTTCCATGAAGCCCATCAGGAGTGATGAACTCTGACATTCACGCCACCAAGAGGTGTTTGCAGCACACACAGGGTTCAGTGGGATATACCCTGCGCATCCATGGATATCACATGCTGACCAGCTTTACTTCTACATCACTGCAGGCTGAGAGCTCTACAGTCAACATATCCTACAAACTCAAGGGAAAACCAGCAACAGCCCAAAGGAGCTGCCTGCAGCTGGTCCTTACCGACGGCGCCGTTGTGAATTCGGGCTGACAAGCTCACTATGAGCCGTGCGCACGCTTCGGGCAGGATGTGAGGCCCAACTTCAGATGCAATTTCAATACAGTGATACTTCTGGTACTCATCTAAATCCCTTTCACTGCATAAGTTCTCCACTGAGCTGATTCTGGGAATAAGTCCAAGCTTTGTTGTTAAGAGAGAAAAGAAAATATTTTTGCTTAGATATCTTGAAAACCGGAATTTCCCACATTCTCTTAATGTGCTTTCTGTCACAACAAGAGAGGCCTGGAGCACTGGATTTCCAAATCTGCAGTTGTGTCATTCTGTCATCTAAATTCACATTTATTCTGAAGGTCTAAACATTCCCTGAGTTATTCAAATAAGAGAGACTGTGTTTAAAAAAATAAAATTATAATAAGACCTCTGATATATGCTCATAACTGGTCTTCCTGTGCTCTGTTAGTAACTCCAAGAGCAGTGTCTGGCCAAAATTTTTACTGGTATTATTGTGATAGAGAAAAATCAGCTGAAAGTTCTGTGTCCAAGTATAGCCAGCCCTTTACAGGTCCAGTTCTATAAGAATAATTAGAGAAAATACTTTTCTCAAGAGAAGGACCCAAAACTAACACCCAGTTCCTGACTTGATGGAAACTTGGAAAATATCTAGACCCGATTCCCAGGAAGTACATGACTAATTTTACTTTTTCAATATAATCTTTAAAAATATCTGTGATCCTGACAAATTAGAGATATTTAAAAAAACCTAAGTGATGAGGAGCTGCACAAATTTATATCCATAGCCACAGCATCTTATCAGCACATATATGTGGACTGTGTTCACAATCAATGAGCAACAAGTAGAGAGATACATGCAACGTATGCAACAAGTATGACTTGTATTGCATCATGAAAATTTAACCAGTACAATTCTGCCTTTCCACACAAAGATGTGCAAACAGTACCAATGGAGATAAACAGAAGCTGAATTTCTATTAAAACACACTATACAATATTTAAAAATACTTCTAATAAGTCTGTAAAAAAACTACTGTGTATAAATACAACCTCAAGGGACTTGTGACAGAACTACTCACTGAGTCAATCAAGATGAATGATTTTGCCTTTTTGTCAGAGGCAGAGAGCTGAGAAAAATACACATCCACAAAATATTCTGTTCCCGGCTCCAGGCAGACTGGAGTTTGCAGAATTGCAATCCTGTTTAGCAGAAATGAAGCACAGTTATAGCCAGGAGTCAGGACAAGGCAAGTTTACTGGATGTTGTGAGCTCTCCCTTCCCTCTGTGCCTGCAAACTGAAGCCTGCAGCCTGGAGCAAGCCCTGCTGCTGTGAGGAGCACACCCAGCCTCATGTTTGGGAAAGGCTTTGGGAAAGCTGCAGGACTTCTGCCAGATGATTTACCAAATTTAAACCCGGGGAGATAAAACTGAAAATGGCAGGTTTTACTACTTCTAGCAAGGGGGTTTGCAACTCACTGTTCATATTCCTCCTTTCCTGTCCCTATTTGATCAAGGCATTGGTCACATCCTCTTAGCTTCTCTCTATTCTTTACACAGGTCCAAGCTGAAAAGCTGGTTTTGAAAATAGACTAGGACAATGACTTTAAGTAAATATTTCCTTTCTATACTGAAGCAGCTGCAGTTGGATCTTCCCCAGAGCAACCAACCCCAGCTGGATCTCAGGCTGCTCTCTTGGGTCTGGCAAACCTTTGCCAGATTAAGGACTGGGGCATCAGACTTCCTTAGGGCCCAAGTAGTATTGTGGTGTGCCAGCAACAGAAAAGGCCACACATGTGTTTCTGATATTCCCACTCTCCCACACATGTGTTGCTCTGCAGTGCTTCAGTAAATGATTCGTACACAGATCCACAGGCAAAAGGATAGCAACAGTCAGACCTCTTTGTAGCTGGGAGAGTCAACTCATGTAGCTCCTGTGAAAGGACCTTGTTTTTGCAGTGTTGACCTGACAAGATACCGGCAGGCTGGATGGCAACACTTGCAAGCCAGTCTTCCAAGAGCTATAAACAAAAGACAAAAATTATGGCTATATTTTGTATCTGAAAAACCTGCTTTCTCTTTGCAAGTGTTAATGAAAGCCATCTGAATGATTGGTAACTGCAGTGACGAAACAGATTTTCTCTTTATTCTTTACAGCACTGAAAAACAATGTTATTTGTGAAAAATGCATTGTATTTGCAATGGATAATGAAAAGCAGAGACGGAAATAGGACCTCAGCTGGTTCAAATGGAAACAGCTCTGTTAGAGTCATTGGAGTTGTTTCTTTTCTTAGCACAGCGTTATTCTGGAGATATCATTCATTACCTGCCTTCTCACACATCTAATAAGAAATAATAAACATAAAAGACTTTGTAACAAATGTATTTAAAACCCAGCTCTTCAATTCCCAGACAGAAAAAGCTACCTCAAACTAGCCCACTGAAAAACTGTTCCCATGTTTTAAGACACTGGGAGATTGTTTTGCCTCAGAGTGACAGTCAGAGAACAGAATACAATAGACAGCAGGAAAATTTTGAGTTGTGGGACTGTCCCAGAGAATTGCTGAAGAGTAAGGAGTATACAAAAGCTGGTACCAATAAAACACTTGCTTGTGTTTTTGAAGACATGGGTGAGGACCTGAGTTACCAGATTTGGATTACCAGATTTCCCTAGACATGTCATCATCATTGAGAAATCTTCTCCAGGCAAAAAATAGTAATTTGGCTATTTTCCTACAATTTTCACACATCTTGGAGTCCAGTTGGAACAACTGGGAAGCAGGATGCCTGCAAAAGACCTGGATAAATATCTATGCCGATCACTCCTGCCTGTGCATATTTTACTGCCTTAAAAATCCCAGCTAAGAATACAGGATGCTTGTCTAAAAGGAATTGCATTTTCCATGTGTTCGATTTTTAAATAAAAGTCCAGTCCAAGTAAAGATGCCAAAAGAGAAACACTCAGAAGACAAAATCTTGGCTGACGCTTAGAAAACACTTTTAGTGTTGATTTTTCATATTTGAGTGGAAAGGATTAAGGGGGTCAGTGGAGGACATATTACTTGGTTGGTAAGGCAACTTGCTACTGGGTGAAAAGCAAAGCAATTTTAATTTTAGATATAAAGGATAGGACAAGTTGCTCATCCTATTATTCACAAAATAGACCCTGCACCTATCATAACATCACAAGACATACAAGACATCACAAGTACCTCAGGCTCATAACGAACTGTGATATCAAAGTCCATAGCAAAGGGAACATTGTTGATAACAAATCTCAGCCCAGCTCCGCTGGGCACGCGGGCGAAGCCGTGTCCTGTCCATGTGACAGCCCGGCCAGCGCTGGGCTGCCGGAACACCAGCGCTGAATCCCAGCCCTGTCCGAGGTCCATCGCACCCTGCAAAGGCACAGCGACATTTTCAACAACACACGGAGTCAAATCACAAAAAAAAACAAACTCCGAAAAAGAAAGGGAATATTTTTGCTTATATTTGTTTACTTATTTTAGCCATCAGTCTCATTTTCTCTACAAGCTTGAGATCGACAATCTAAGAACTCTCCCAAAGGTAGGATATTTAGGGTCACATGTAAAGAAAAGCTTCCTAAAACCTTGCAGCAATAGCAATAAGAGGGACTGGAATAATCCACTCACCTCTGAATATTTGGTATCTCCAAACATTCACATTGCAAACTTTAAATAGAGTAAGCCTGATTTCATACATGGCTGGACCATTCCATTATAAGCTGGATACATAAATATCAATACTTACAATGGCTGCATATAAGTGCAGCCATCCTAATGTCTTGGTAAACTAGTTGGAAATGTCTCACAGCCAAAAAAAAAAAAAAAAATTACCTTCCATAAGGACTTTTCCAAAAATTCATGGAACTTGAGTCTACAAAGGCACTGGACAGAGCAGAGCAAGCCTGTCAGTGTGAATAATAAAATGTCCAACCCAACTGTGTAACAAAAAATTGATTTGTGTCAGGATTGTAATGTCTAAGACTGTGAATCTCATGTGCTCAGGCATTTCCTTGCCCTTTGCTACAAAATAAAATTTTATTACTTGGTGTAAACTTAAGTAACTACTCAAGTACTAATTTACCTGTTCCAGGCCAGATTTTCTTACAGTTCGTTTCTTGTTCCTATTTAACACAATCTTTCCATTTTCAATCAGGAACTCATAGCCTTTCTTCTGGAAGTAGATGTCACACCGTGGAAGAGTGCTTGGCTGAACCTATGAAGAAATAAAACAGGAGCAGCACTGTCTCAACAATGTTGAAGGGTGCTAAACAAGTAAATGAAAATCCACATTCTTAAAACAAGATCTATTCTTGCTGGGAGAAACTCTAAACTGTGGCCCACCAGCTGCTGGAAACATTTTTCCCTCACTCCCTTAAAATTAACTTGCACTTTCCCCTCATAAGCTATGTCCCAGACATCTGTTTTCCATTAAATTATTGGACTGTAGGATGATTCGTGATTGTGATTATAGCTAAATATTTGTGGATGCGACCTGCAAATAAACATTTTTGTATTATTCCTTATCTATAGTTTCTGTACAACATGCCAGACAAAAAATGTTAGCAAAAGCATGGACAGAGGAAGGGATGCATCCCAGGCTTGCACTCAGTATGGGGAACAACTACCCCTATGTTTAAAGGGGAAAAAAAAAATTAATTTTTCTAAAAACATTACAGATGGATGCCAAATTCTTGAGGAAATTAGGCTACAATCAATGCCTTTATATAAGCAGGAATTAGTCCAATGGAGCAGAAAGTAATTTGATTCTTCCCTTGTTGGAGATTCCCAGAAATAAAACATTTCATGAGAGCTATTGGCAACTCAAATACTTTCCTCTAATTTAAATAATTAAATTAATTTCTCTAATTCACACTAGACCAGCCTGCACTTGAGAAGCAGCAAGGGCAGCTTTGCAGGCCATACACGCTGTAGAGACTGTCCTTTTTTAACAGCCCCAGTTGTGGAATAGTCATGTCCATAAAAACCAAGACAAACTAACGATGGTCAAGGGACTTGCTTTGCATTTTCCTGCTAAAGAGCTGCTCCCCAAGCAAGGGCTCTCCTCCTCAGCCTCAGTTCCCTTGTCACCACCACAGTGATCCCCTCTCAAGACAACATCTAAAAAGCCAAATGCCTACCAAGGGTGCAGAGCCAGGAAGGGGCTTTGCATGCTCAGCTTCATAAATATAATAATCCAGGGGCAGAAAGAAGTATCCTGGAGCTGGCTCATTGCACTGGCGGCTCACGATGTTGGGCAGACACTCGCACTGGCCATCCTTCTGTGAGCACCTATGGGAGGAGTTGGTAAAAGGACAACATCAGCATGGCCCAGCTGTGGTCCTCACAGCATAAGGACAGCTCAGACCCACCCTCATTCCACCTTTGCTTAATTTCCCCATTGCGGGATTACCTCCATTACTAAACTTCTCCCTGTCACCCACCTCCTCTGTTTCTGATGCTGGATTTATTGAATGCTACTTTTCCATGACTTCAAAGTCCATGACTTGCTTTGTCTTTGTCTGTTCCATACCTGAAGTTCCATCTTTTTGTTTTCTGAGCATCTGTTACTGTCTATTCCTGTATCATTTCTTGTATCTTTTTCTATAAGAATCACTATATCACAATTCTTAAAAAGCCTATCACCCATAATTCTGGAGGCAGAACATGAGATCAGAAGGACTTTTGATGTGATATGGAATGTTTTCATGAACTTGTACATGTATTTAACACACCAGGGGATTTATGTGCTCACAAGGAGCTGCTCTACAGCATGGGACTCTGTGCTCCTCTGTCTGAAGTATGACAGCAGTAGTGGAGATCCTTGCCCAACAGATTTTTGGAGGAGCCCAACTGAAACTAAACTTGCTTCTAAAATTACACATTTTAAATAGGAGTCAGAAAAAAATTCTAGCATTTAAGGTAGATGTAGGAAGCTAAGTTTAAAATGTCACCTCTAACTTACTTCTGATTTCTAATAATATTAGGGCATCTGGTTCTCTCAAGGCATATGTTTTATATTTCATATTAAACACATCTTGGCTCAACCTGATTCAAGATTGGTTTCAAAGGAAATAGGTAAATTCCCTTACCATAAATAAATTTCCAAGATCTCCACCCAAATTTACACTGTTTGTATATGATGAAATTCCATCTACATCCAATATTCTATTTTCTTATCTGTACTGTGGCTGTATTAACCTAACCAAAAAATCTAGTCTAAGGGTTTATAAAAATTAAAACCAGGAAAGAACTTGAAGATCTGTAACTTACAAGTTATTCTGGGATCCACCAATATCACAGTCACATGGAGAACAGCCATACAAGCTGTTGCCAAGACCCCAGTATCCTGCCTGGTATAAAAAGAAAGGTTCTTTTATGGCAAATACTTAAGTATGCAAAGCAAAACAAAACTTGTTCTGCTGGATGAATAATACTCCAGAGCACTACTGTGTTTGGCCATGGGAGATTGCTTCTCTTACTGGGTAGCAGGGGTGCTTAGCCCCTGCAAGAGCCAGATATTTACCCACTTCTACAAGCAAATTACTCTGTAAACAGCAAAGATGGATCAAGGACATAATTTTCCATTTCCTTTTCTTCCTGGGAGTGCTCCTTCCCCTGCAATTTGATTGCACAAATATTTGAGAGCAGTGAAAGAGAAGCAGACATGTCAATGCAAAATGGGAGCATACAGCTATAAAATTATTTTGAATTTTGACTAATTGTTTACTTTTCTGGCAATGAAAAGGTGTGAGGCGGGTGAGGAGACTTCCAAAACCACATGCAGAAGTGAAACCAGAAACTGAGTACGTACAAGGCATTTTTCACAGCGTTGCCCTGTGGTGAACCTCTGGCAGAGGCACTCTCCCGTGGCAGGATCACAGATGGAGAAGGGCAAACTGCCCAAGGGGTGGCAGTTGCAGGCTGCAGGGACAGAAAAGTGCAGTTACCTCTGCAGGCCCCAGTGATGGCAGCAGGACTGGCATTTATGTTAGATGTGGCATCAGCATGACAGGCAGTCTCCATCCTCCACACAGACAGTGTGCAGATGAATGTGCCCTGGCACTCTCCAGCCCTCAGACTGCCCTTGGAAATGGACAATTTGCTCGGTGGGTCCCTCTCTGGGGGGAGCAGAGGCACTGGCAGAAGGCTTCTGCAGGATTTGCCAACTGCTGTGTGCTGATCTGCACTGCAGTCCTGGTGTGTGGCTGAGCACCTGGTGTGGGAATACGTGCTCACAAACCCACAGTGCACCTGGGCAGGGGTGGGATGGGTTTTCACCAAGCCTTTCTCAGAGGAATGGAAGTTCTTCTGGCAAGGCAGCAGCTCCTGTCATCACAATATCCCTTTTCAATTAAGTTGCATATTTAATAACCCTTCTATTAACAATAGTCTGATGTGTTATATTATACTACGCATTCTGAAAGTGATTTTGCATTGTTTCAGCCTTGGATGCTTCACCAGAAGCCTTGAATTTTGTTGACATTAAATTACAGTAGGCAACTGGGTATTTGGTGACTCGAGCAGAGCATTAGCATGTGGATCTGTGCATTCAAATACCGCCATGCCTTAAAATTGCTTTGGAAAGGAGGCTAGAAGAGGTGGATTACATACGCCGGCAGCCCAGGGGGTCGCTGCTGCTCAGCCCGTAGTAGTGTGCCCTGCACCTGTCGCAGCGAGCGCCCTCCACGTTGTCCTTGCAGGGGCAGCGGCCCGCGACCGTCCCCAGCGCGGCATCCGTGCGGCTCTCGCACACGGCCCCGGGCAAGGTCCCCTCCGGGTCACAGCTGCATGCTACACGCGGGGCCAAGGACACACACAGACAAAGCACATGTAGATGTAAGCATGAAAATGCAATTATAGAGCTGCTGGTAGTCTGCCCTTGGCTCCTTAAGGACTTTTCATGCCAATCAATTGCTACAATTAAATAACACTCAGGGCATTTTCTCCATGCTATGTTAATAATGAATTTAGGTCTTCTTTCAGAAGAGCTTTCATGTCTGAAAGATTATTTTTCTTGCATATGGCAGGTATCTAGCAAAAGTGATTTACTCCTCCCATCATTTTGGAGCCTCTTCTGCAATCGCTGAAGGTCACAGAAGCAACATCACTACTGCTATTCATATTTATATTGACCTTGTTCAAGAAAAATGATAGCTTTGCTGGATTTCTAAGCTCCGTTTAGCAAGGAGTTGGAATATGCAGCTCTTTTTACAGTGCTGGTTGGAGGATACTGTTATGTAGCTACTTAGTAAGGAAGTTTGGATGTGATAGGTTTAGTAACATTTTTACAACCACGTGGACATTTAAGCATGGGGACAGCCATAGGGCTCAGAGCAAAGAGAACCAGAACAACCCTGTTTTGAGTCATTCTTACAGAAGTTAAAGAGGGAAGCTTACGGAGGCACGCCTGAGGATCTGAGATGACTTTGCGTGGATCCTGGTAAAAGGAGGGTTTGCACTTGTCACAGTGCTGGCCAGTGGTGTTGTCCTGACAGTCCTCACAAACGCCACCGCTGACCCCGCCACTGGCCTGGTACACAGCCATGTCAAAGTGGCATCTGCTGGAGTGGCTGTTGCAGTTACAACCTGAAACCAGAAAAAGCAGTGGGGTATTTCATACCATGGAAATATTGTGGTCTGGCCACACTGCTGTCTACACTTAACACAGGGTTACTGGTTACTTGTATGATGTCAGTGCCCAGCAAGATTATTCCCAGGCCTTGTGTGTTACAGCTGGGGGAAAAAAATCAGACAGAACTTTATCCTAAACTTGGAAATGCAGGTGAGTATGCATGATATGCAGTGGGGAACACTTCTCTGCTGAAGAAATCTCTAGCTGAACATTTGTTGCAGAGCCTAATATATTATTATTGTGTATACTACATTACCTATTATTGTGGAAATAAATAATTTGACCTTGTCTAAAGTCTTTCACTCATATGAAAACCACTGTGCAAACCAATGAATGATCTTTTTTGCATTAGCTGCTTTTCCTCCTCTTTATTGTTTTTTTTTCTCTTTATGAAGAATAAGAACATGAAACAGCTCTTCCTCTTGTAGTATAACATAGCACCTATGGATGCAGGAATCTGTTTTTCTGGATGAGGCATGAAAATGTCTCCCTCCCAGAAACCTGACCATCCCATTATGGCTTGGACTAGGATTATGCCACATCCACTCCTGGCTATTAGAAAGGAAAATGTTTGAATTACGTTTGCAAGCATTATCTTGTGTCCCTTCAGCTGGCCTCCAGGGAGCATCATTGTAGAAATCTTTACATCTTTCACAAGACAAACCTTCAGTGTTACGGCGGCAGATACATCTCCCATGGACCTGTAATGTAGTGAGAACAGAGGAGATAAGGTGACAGAGGAGAGGAGAGGAAGAGGAAGAGAGAGAGGGAGAGGGAAAGGAGAGATATTTGTTTAAAGTATGTCAGCAAGATCAGGAAAATTTGAAGGTCTTTGGCTCCCTCAGCTGACATAATTTTCAATTATTTGAGTAAGAGGTCTGGAAAATACCTGCAGACATTAACCAAATAGTTCTAAAGCCGCTGAGCAACATTAAGAAAAAAATTACTTATAGAGATATCAAAGGACACTTCAACATTTTAGATTATATCTGTCTCTCCCTACATATATTCATATTGAGATACATATTTTCCAGGAGAAAAAACTCCTGTTTCTAGAGGGAAAGAACTTGCAATCACATTCCAGAAATTTTTAATAATCCATTTTTCATGGGTTAACTTTGCATTATCAACTATTCTTTGTGCCAATGCCTCCTCTCCCACTGCAGAGCCTCCAGGCCCAGCTGGAGTGTGGAATGCACCCAACAAGTGGCCATTCAAGTCTGCACATGCCATAGGCTACTTACTGCATTACATTTGCGCCATTACAGCTCTGGAATTTTGCTGCAATTATCAACAGTTCTTGTCCCAGTTGCTTTTTAAACACCACAGTAGTGCCAACAAAGACAGTTTCTGTGCATTCCAACCCAGGGTTTTAAAGGAAGAGTCTGCATTGAAACATCTAACAACTAGCAGTTGCAAATGGTCAATCCAAAGATTATCAGAGATCTTCCTTCTGCTCCCTCCCTCCATCTCTTCCTTTTCACAAAATACCAGTCGAGAGTCCCCTTTTTGGAGACTGCATTAAGGACCCACCATCCCAGACTGATGGAAAACATCTCCCCGTAAGTTCTGCACGGAATCACACTGGCTGGCATGGCCATTGCAAAAGCAGCTGCCCCGCACAACCATCTCATAGATGGCATAGTAGTACTTCTCAAGGGGATCACTGTGCCTCCTCCCAAGCAGAGCATCTCCAAGGGTGTGGAGTTTAGTAAAATTGATCCTTAGGTTTGTCAATGTAATGAGATCTGGAAGGAAAGAAGAGAGATCAGGAGTCCGAGTTCAGTCTAAAATGAACAGTATGAAATCTTCAGCTTGAATCAGTCATCCAAGAATTTTTCCATAGTGAAAAAATAATGGAAATGATCCACTATTGGCCAAGATCAGTAGTGCCTACAGTGGCAGTGCAGGGACCCACTCCTGGCACACAGCTGCATAAGTGTTAGCATCCTTCTTGGTATGGCTCTGCCTTTTCCAAGCCACTGTCTTCATGGGTTCATGTGTACCACTGAGATTGCTCTCAAAAAGCAGTGTGGATTGGGCCTGAATCCAGAGGGAAAGACAGTTTAGCTTCGTGGATGTGCTCTGCAGAGCTTTGTTGTTTGTCCCCAGGGCTAGAGAACAAGACTGGCCCATTTCATTTATTAATACGTCTCCCTAAGATCTCTAGGTACCTAATTTTCAATATCATTGACTTACACCAGCTGAGCTGTTGACCTTTTCAATGTACAAAACAAACAATACCAGCAAAGTGTCTCTGGACAAAACAGGTAGTGTCCATACCTTGGATATATGGCACATAAGGATTTTCTATTTCAAAGCTGGGATCCAAAGCTTTTAAAACAACCTGCAAAACAAATCAATAAAGCTCTAGAGATGGGATGAGCAGCCACCAAAGGGATCAAAGGACAGGCCTCTGCTTTTTGCAGACAAAGACCAGAGACCTTCAGTTCCACAAATGGTTTGAACTCATACAAACAGACACTTGACAGTACCTCGCCTTCAGTGGACGGCTCGATGTCTGAATATCTTGAATCACAAACAACATCTCCAACACTTTTTGCTGGACCACAAGAGATGTTGGGAAAAGAAGCTGCACAATCATGTGCAAAATATCTAAACACTTTCCAGGTCTGACCAAAATCGGTAGAACGCTCAACCAGCATTGCTGCAGGCCGAAATGTCTGCAAGAAAGCAGGCATTAATAAGACACCTCAGGGGTTGTTATACTGATATTCCTCTTTGGAGGATGCTAAAATTTTGCATTTGAGAGCTTATAGTCTTGTTACAGGTACTGTGATGGTTACAGGGGTCTCTGAAAAACCTCACTAGAACCTCTCTCTAGCAAAAGGGAATGGTAACATTTCATATAGATGTGTGATTTCTTTATATAAGGAAGTTTACCCTAACAATAAAGGAATCTTGTACAAAAAAAATTGTAGTCATCTGGATCATAATAGATACATATGAACTGAATTAAATTGAAAGAGCAGCTCAGTTCAGATATGTCCTACATTTTTTGAGTTTAATTTTACAAAATATTTTTTCAGTTTTAATTCTTGGACTTATAGAAAATAGGACCAGAAGGCACATGAATAGGAAGAGTTCAGTCTATCCTCCTCCCCTAAGGCAGGATCAACTATAATTTAACCATACTTGACAGGTGTTTATCTAACCTGTTCTTACAAACCTCTAAAGATGGAGCTTTCATTGCCTCTCTAAGCAATTTATTCCTGTGGTTAAGTAATTAGTGTATAACATTACATAAAAGCTCTGGTAAAAGATGTACCTTAAAGGTCAGGATAAGATGGCTGAATTGGAATAAAGTTTCTAGGTCCAATCTAATGCTGACATGGTCAATGCCTGAAAAGAAAATGAAAATGAAGTGCACAATGTGTACATTGAAGGGGTTGCTGAGACAGTTTTCCCATGGGGGACTTAAAGATGCCTTTTCCAGCAGAGCAGCTAGACCCTTTAGGGCATCCCCTGTGCACCTCAACTCAGGCAGCTGGACTGCTCTCTCTGGGGCAATACGATGTGCTGCCTTCCTGGCACTGTCACCAGCAATGCTGCATGTCACTGACACTGCAGGAGATCCTGCTCACATAATTCAGACTGTAAATGATGGTCATGGTAGGGTTCTGGGTTTGTGTGTTCCTATATCCAGATGGGTTTATTTTTTTAAATCCATTCAAATAATTTACTTATTGCCAAGAAAGAAAAAGAGAACTAATAAAATGAGGTGTTTTCTTCATGCTAAACAGAACTGTTAAACCCTTCTATGCTTCCACATGTGAAATTTGTCGTAGGCAGAGCTACTGCATGAGGCATCTTCCAAAACTGCAACAAGATATGGAAAAAGACTCCAAAAGTCACACATTCTCTGTAGAGAGTTCCAGGAGCTCAGCTGACATCCCCATTGTTCACATCTGCATGCACCATGTCAGGATTTCTGCTGACCAGGCTGTGCATGAGACCTCATCCCAGAAGAAAGATAGGGAGAACAAGGAAAGCTCCTCTCACAGTTGGCCCACAGCTTTATTGGCAGTGGTGTCCAAAGCCAGTGACAGATCCTTGCTAAGCTCCCTGAAAAAACAAGGCTTATGGATTTTCAGTTGGATACTTAAAATTGAAGTAACATATTATCTTATTTTTCTATGCCTTAATTTCCAACCAGTCAAATGTTTTTCACACAATCACTGTATGTCAAATAAGACAGAGTAAATGCTATTCCTCCTAGCATGCCTTCCCAGAGAAGCTGTAAGGGTACTATCTACATCGATTCTGGGATGGCACACATCCTCAGCAAGTTGCAGAGGACATCAAGCCTAGTGGTGCTGTTGACACATGTGAAGGATCATTGACCATCCAGAGGGACCTGGAAAAGCTCAAGATGTGGGCCCATGGGAGTCTGATGAGATTTGTCAAGGCCAAGTGCAAGGTGCTGCACCTGGGTTAGGACAACCCCTAGTATCAATATGATCTGAGGGATGAACAGATCCAGAACAGCCCTGCAGAAAAGGAACTTGGGAGTGCCAGAATAAGGGAGCTGATAGTCAAACTTCATTTCTTTTTTTCCTAAAGTATTACTGCTTTAAAAAGAATTTTTTAATGGGTATTTGTATTTTACACACTGTCTTTACATCACATCTGTAGGCAAATGTATATTTTGCCCCAAGTGAAAATTCTCTAACAGGGCAGACACCCTATGGAATATATGGCTTTCATGTATAACCCAGCATTGCCACAGGTCCTCTGGTCAGCTCTTGAAGGTGCTGAGTTTAAAACTTGTCCATAGGAAAACAGACTTTCTGAAATCTTATCTTGCTACACACAAATGGGTTTAAATCACTCAGTATTACCTAATCAAAGAACAGATGCAGGTTTTTTTCATCTCTTCATGGAGGCAACTTTGTGAAAGCCAGTTACATAAAGAAATCTCACAGTAATATTTTGCAGTAGTATTTTCTCTAAGAAACTTACCATTTTCTGACTGCCACCACTTCTTTTTCCTTTCAGGCTCAAACGTTGTAATAACATTTTCGACCATGTGACTGTTGTGCTGGGTATAGGGATTATATGGGTATCTGGAATCACAGAGAAAGCACTTCTCTTCAGCCTAGAAAACAAAATGAGCAGAATAAAAGCTTAATTTGTATTCTTTACTAAAAATTAGGTGGATGTACCTATATTTATGCCATTGTAAGGCTTGAACCTATCTTGTTTCCTTGGATGCTTGTGCTTTTTATTCACTCAGGCTTTTAATATGCAAGCCCAAGACAACCATCATGTGCACAAAACATGCACATAGTAAGTGTTGGTCATGATCTTCTCCAGGTACTTCATAAAAATTACACTTTTTCAGTTGTGGAGAAGGGATCTCAGTAAGACCAGATACAAGGTAAGTATTTGGTTTGGGATTACACCACTACCCTGACCACTTTCAGTGTCTTTTGAAGCATAAGGAAACTGGGAAAGTTTAAAACCCAGTGCAAAGGAGGAAAATCAGGCTATCAGTAGCATACAAGGGTCTTGTTTGAAAATATTACAAGCAGAAGATGAAGGTAGAAATGATTAACCAATATCTCAGCTCTGCATGAGAGACTTTGATAGTGAGGGTAAGGAGTTCCTGTTTAAGGTGATAAAATGGGGATTGAGCAGGAGCCCAAGGAGAGGTGACAAGGTTAACGTGCTGGGCTGGGAGATGGCCTGTGCTGAGCCATGTGGAGAGCCTGAGCAGCCACCACAGCCAGCAGAGTCCCAGGGCAGTGTTCAGCAGGGATGGACACACTGAGCAGACTGACTGCAGGAGATTTGGGCAGAGCCTGAGTGTGAGGATGTAGGATTAAGCCACAGCAGAAGGTGATGCCCAAGCTGTGCACCTGGCTGGTGGGGACAGTGGTGGGAAGAAGAGGGGATGACACAGCACTCCAGAGGGTGCTGAAGGAGGAGGCATGAGTTTATTGCCCATGGCTGGGATGCTGGAAATGGCCCAGAAGGAGATGGGTGGAGATGCACGCCACTTGGCACACTTAGAATCCACAGAGAGAATTTGGAATGGTTTTTATATCTTTACATTATGAAACCACCTGGGAATTATTTGCATTTAAATAAATGAAGATATACAGATTTACAGGTAGGGTATAATTAATGTATTTTAAACATGGTAATTATCTATTATATTCAGTCATACTATACTACACTTGACAAGTGTATGAATGCACATTTTAGAAGATGAGAGAGAAATAAAAAAAAAACCTCTGTCATCTTATTTCACAAAGCTCTGGTAAGGAGACCTCAGATTGTTGAAGCAGTTGGAAGTGCACACTCACACTCTGGTTTACATAGACATACAATATGACACTGAGGCAATTTATGTTTAAGGTTGCTCCATAAAAATCTGCTCCAACAGACAAGCATGTGCATGTCCATGTCTGGCAGATCAGATTTGCCTCTGAATTGTGCAGCTTTATACTCTCCTCAACAATGAGTGCCCCACCTTTTCCTTTCAAAACATGTGTAAGTAGTAAACTCAATCACTAAGCTAAAACCCATTTAACCTACATTTTAAAAACAATAAGACATATTAAAAACTAAAAATGATTTGTAGTGCTGCTTTCCAAACACAAAGCAGTTGAATTCTATTTTTTCCCCATCTGAATCCCAGCTAAATCCTGGCTCTTTGTAGCTTGCCTCATCGACTAATACCCATTTCCATGTGTAATGTTTGCTTTTATGAGGCCTGACACAGGTCAGGAGCGGAGCTGGGAGAGGAAGAACTTTGGTTTACAAGATGCAAGATATAAAACTTCCTGGTCTGCCTCTAACAAAGAATTCAAATTGTGCTGGTGAGAAAGCAGATTGAAAGTGAAGTGGGACTCTGATGCATTGTAGGTGACAATACTTTTAAGGCAAGCTGATGGAACAGAACACATTGCCAGAGCATCTCTCTCTCAAGCTTTGCAAAGTAGCAGCTTGTAGATTTCACCCTCTTTAGGAGACAGCCACCAGGGGTCAAGATATGTTGAAACAGTATTAAATCACAGGGATTATTGCGGAACAGCTGCTCCTTTTCATGAGTCTGTATTTACATAATTCAAATGGTGAGTACAGGCAAGCGAAAATATTAATTTTTTATTGTTTTTTGATCTCCTCCTAAAAAGCAAGAATAAAAGGTAATCATCCAACTTTAAGGCCAGAAAGATGATTCAGGCTATTTCAGCAAAGGAAAGAGATATTTACAATTTGTGGAAAATTGTGGATACAATGTGCAACTTGGAGCAGTGCTTGGTTCCATGTCCCTACTTTACTCTGCAAACGTGTCACAACATCAAGTTAGAAGGTCAAACTGTAATTATTTTCATTTGCTTATAAATTTAGCTGTATTTTAACTTCCTCTGCTATTTAGTGACAATATTTCTATTTGTGACAATTTATTAGCTCAGTGGGGCCAACTCCTCCAGGATGTACAACAGGGGAATCCTCATTTCTGCACACTTTCCATATACACAGTAGTTCCCCTAAGTCACTGCAGCCAGGGAGTGAGAGGCATCCCTCTGATCAGCCACATTTTGGATCTGCTGACCCACCCACACAGCCAAAGCCCGGACCACAGCATTAGTTCTTCCCTTTTCAGAGGCAGCTTTCTGCTTTCAGCAACACTGGCCTCATTTCAGATAAAAAGAGGTGAGCTTACAGTGTGAATCTCTTAACATGCTGCCTCAGGTCTCAACACCATACAGACATGTCCTCTGGAGAAGGTCCTGCAGCCTGTGGGACTCCACTCACACACATAGACTGTAGGCTTCACCTCTGGGGGCTGAGTGGGAAGAGGACTTGCAGAGCAAAGCTCCTTCAGAAATCCCTGTGCACCTCAGGGGTGTTTCTCACCCTTGAGAAGATGCACATTGCTGTGGAGGCTGTTTGCTGCCAAACCCTCCATGTGTGCTGCAGTGAGACACAGCCTTCCACCAGACTTAGTGTCACACTGTCTGATAATTATTTCTATAACTCCCAAGGAACTTCCTAGTTTGGGCAAATTCTCTAGACAGATGAGAATATGGTTAGTAGGAAGAGTGAGAATATGGTTATTAGGAAGAGTTCAGTTTATTAAAAAAGAAAGAGCAAACCAACCTCTAGGTAGCCTATAATGCAGTACTTCTGTGGGCTGTTCATCCCACAGGTTGACGAGGCTGTCAGTTGCTTGCTGCGGCCCTGGAGAAGGTCCCCAAGGGCTGGGTGGCAGGACCCAGCATCACAGTCATGCTGTGCATGCTGGGGTCTCATCAGCACTGGGCATAAAAAAGAAGATCAAAGAAAGATTAAATTGTTTTGTATATATAGCAGTATTCTCCAGACAAAAATCAGTTAAATCCCAACACAAGCAGAAAACTCAGTTATCCTTTGCCTGTACCCCTTTTGTCCTTAGTTGCAAGTTTTTAAAAGAACTTCAGTAATTAACACACCTGCTGCAAAATAATAATAAAAAATATAGCTAGCATATTGCAAATCTATGCTAAAATTTAATTTTTCAGCACATTACTTTTGAGTAAAAATGCCAATCTGCCATGAGCAATAATTTATTATGCTTCTCACCCTGACATGCCCATTGCCAGCAATCCTACAAAAGAACAGTGGGCATTTCAATTGACTCTGTGAACAGAGACAGATTTGAAGTAATTCCACTTATTTCTGTTGATTTCCAAGTTATAATGGTGGAAATGAGATCAGGATTGACATCAGGGGTCCCTCAGATTTTCTTTTAATTTGCAATAAATCCCTAGTCCAGTGTCAGAACCCTCTCAGACCCCATAGAGTGGTCATTAATAAATAAAATGAGTAATTCTGAATTCTCTGAATAATTGCAGGACTTCTTGTTTGTTTTGCCTAAAACCAGCTTTCAGTCTCTTCCCCATTATATTAAGACATCCCTTACAGGGCTTTTCCTTTTAAACAAGTTCTGTCCTGAAACTCTGAAAAGGAATGGGTACCTTGGAGGCTATATCCATTCAGCTTTACTTGGCTCAACTTGTTAGAAAAGGTGCAGTTAAAAAATCCCAACAACTGATACCTGAAGACTCCACAGAACACTAGAAATACAACTACAACAGTAAAAACACAGCATTTTATAGCCAGATTTCAGTCTATGGCTCAGGCTATAATTCAGATGATGAGTGACACTTGACTCTTTAGATGTAAAGAAGTGCCTACGTTTAGTTAGCCTGCTCTTTTTAGTTATAGAAATCCATGCTCATTATTAATTAGCAGATGCTGATTGCCCCTTTCAGGGCCTGAATCAGACTCAATTACAACATTTATGTTTTCTTTGTACTTAAAGGTTACATATTACTTGTAGGTCTCTCGATGTCAGGAGAGGAAGGAATAAGGATTCACTGTCACGTGTTTCTCAATAGCATTTCTTAAAATAAACTCTTTAACAAAATCTTGGAAAGGTGTGTAAATCACACAATAATATTTCAAAATTGGCCTGAGTCACTGTAGCATCTGTACTTACTGAGGTGTAACAGGATGGCCAGCCCCAGCCTCATGCCTCCCCATCAAACTCTGACTGGTATTGCTGCAAGAGAAAAACTGGTCCATCACTTGGTGCTCTCTGTCACCAGGGCACACAGGTGTACCCAGAACCAGCCTTTAGTAAAGTGACAGAGACGTAATAAAAATATAAAGACTAAAATGAAACCCTGGCTTTGATTTAGTTGTAGGAAAAAAAATCTCATGGAAATTTCAGCACTGAAACTGGGATGAAAGCAGAGGAGCACTTCACAAAGGCTTTCAGAGAAGACAGCGAAAACATATTTACACTTAGTGTAAAATATAACCAGAATACTAACAGCTAAAATACTGTAGTATTAAAAAAAAAAAACAAAACTTAATTCTAAGTGGATTCAGCAGGGCTGTTTGCAGAGATCTAGCTCTTTCTCTGGAGGTTCTTGTTTGTTTTCATTGACTTAAAACATAGTCAGAGGTCCTAATGAAGATGCCACTGAGAAATGCCTGATGTCAGGTGCTATGATTTTTATCAGAGACTTGATATAAATACATCTTAAGGTGTAGTGAAGAAAACCAGATAATGCCAGCATCAATGCAAAAAACTTGTACAGGGGAAACTCAGCATGAGTCCAAAAGAGGTTGATTCTGGCATCCTTCCTATTTACCTGGAGGAAAGTGAGACTTGTCAACACAAAACTTCTGCTGGAAAAACAAAAGGCAGCCATGGGTATAAAAGGTAATTCAGCATCCTGCCACCAAGTAGAACTCCCAAATCAAACCTGCCCCCATCTTTGCATCTTCCACCTCTTTCTCCAGGTGTAGGAACCAGTGAGGCTGATGTGCCCTGAAACAGTTCCAGCTGCTGGAGCATCCCTGTATGAGCATGCCCCAAACAACACTTCCCAGCTGTGTTCTTGTTCCTCACCTTCACACAGCCATCACTGTACTGAGTGATCTTAAATGAAATACACCCCCAGAGTAGTGGGAACATAAACAAAAGCATTTCAGATGTCACAGACTCCATGTGGGCTTAGTGCACCCAGCTCTATACAGCACATGACACAACAGCTGTACCTAGATGAGTTCTTCAGCAGCCACAGGCAGGGAAAGCTAGCAAGGGTCACCAGGCTTCCATGCTGCTGCAGCTAACTCTCACCTGCCACAACCAGAGAGCCTGGCATGTGACAGGGAGATGATGCTGGTGAGCATCCATGCAGCTGTGCCTGGCTCCCTGGCTAGAGAGAGACCTGGCCATAGATCCACTGTCCAAGGCAAAATTGAGCAAATATTCTCCTCCTGTGCTGTTGTGATTATGTTGAGACAGACTGGACTGGCATCAGCACCAGTCCTTTATTGGAAAACT
This sequence comes from Buphagus erythrorhynchus, assembly GCA_013400855.1. NCBI lineage: Eukaryota > Metazoa > Chordata > Aves > Passeriformes > Sturnidae > Buphagus > Buphagus erythrorhynchus. Next base: position 198,752 of record VZTT01047407.1, read on the forward strand.
TTTCATGCCTTCTTTCAGTGAACTTCTTTCCGACGACTCTGACTCCTTCCCTCATAGGCAGCTTCACACAGCTCTGACTCCTTCTCTCCTTTCTGCATGACAGGCTAAACCCCAACCTGTCCCTTTCCTGGCCACCTTACCGTGACTGTCCCTCACACAACATCTTCTTACCTTGTCTGTCCCTTACCTCCTCACAGCACAGGCAGCAGACTCCATCCCAAACTGCAGCAGACTCTCAGTCTCAAGTTCTAACTCAAACTGCAATTGTAGCTAGTGGCCAGCTAACCCACTCTTTTATAACACCCAAACTCATTGGGCAGGCAGAGATGTTTCCACACCTCAATAATCAGTACAGCTGTAATTCATCGGGAGAGATTGCCTTCTGTACTATCCTTTCAACTTATCTTCCCACACTGTGCTGGACTTTAAATCTTATACTCTGTCACAATAATGGACAGACTCAGAGATGATTTAAGCTGCAACCACTGCAACAGCACTGTAGTGAAATACAGGTGCCCAAGGTGAGTGATCTTGGCAGGTACACATCCAATTCTTACCCTAACACTGTGACATGTAATACCAGTGATACTCTCTAAACCTGACTCCCTTTAATGGAGAAACAAGGACTAGAAAAACCCCAACATACTTTGGTTCCATGCTTAACAGGAAAATTAAATACTGAAGAGATCTTACCTGGGTTCCAGGCAGCCAAGTGTCGCAGCTGGGAATGAACAGAGCGGAGTGAGGGAAGCAAGCAAAGGCATACCTGTGCACTTCAGCTGGAGAAGACAGCTGAACGTCCCCCGAGGCACCAAGGTGTAGGTGAGAATGAGACCCAGCCTGCAACCTGTCAAAAGCTTGATTTGTGAACCCCTTCTGCTTCTGGCATCAGCAAATATATTCACTGAAAGACAATTCTGACAGGTTAAGTTCATGGCAGAAAAAGTTCATGCAACTGAAAACAGAAGGCTGGGATTATTAAAGTGCTGGCAAACAACACCTTGTCTGTTGTTTAATTAAACATCTGTTCAGTTGGTCTGGTTTAAAACCAAATATCAAAGTCTTTCTAGCTAGTTAACATCAGAAGTCAGTGGCTCTGGATTATCTGAGCATGGATAAAAAAGGATAACTCCTCACAGCAGGAGTGTGAATGGTCTGGAGGGCTGTTTGGGGTTCTGAGGTGACTGTAAACATGCCTGCCAGACAGCTGTGATTGCACTTGTGTGGACATATTGAGCCAAATCTGAAATAGTTCAAACTCTGGATCATCAGTGTGAGCACTAGGTTTTTCTCAATTTAAAGCTGAAGACAACAGGGCAACTTGAGTCATGGCTTTGCATTTCAGCACAAGTTTTGCCTGTAACTGTCCCCAGCAGCAAGAACAGGGCAGGGATTGATGTGTGGGGTACAGCACAGTCACAGGCAACACGGTGATAGAGCAGCTCTGAAATAGTGTTCAACAGCTCATGCGCAGAACTGCTTTCTGGTGTCTTTGTTGAAACCTGTGGCACTGTGTTTCAATGTTTTCACAATGGCAGGTTGCCTTGACACACAATTTTAGAGGTGACATGTTTGTTGCCAGCCCTCCTCTGACAGCTTGTAAGGTTTAATTCATGATAGTTTGTCAAGTAGCATCACACATCCTTAAACAGAAGATTTTCTATATGAGCAAAATATGTTTTATAAATTAATCACTGCCTTTTCTTTTGGTTGTTCCTATTCTTTCAGAAAAAAAAGAAAGGTGTGTTCTTTAATCCTATTGCAATGTTCAGTACTAAGTGTCCTCTGCCATTATAATGATTATTAACTCTAGCAGAAATAATTCTTATACTTAAATTTTTTGAAATTATTTTCCTCAAATGCATGTGGAAATTACTTGGGAGAGACTTTTTTTCAGGTTGATTTAATCTGCATTTGGTTTGCACTCATGCATGATTAACTATTGTACAGATGGTTTATACTTAGTGGGTTTTGGTATTAGGAAAAAGACTAAATGATATATTAAGATATTAATTTTACTTTTTATGTGCAATCAGTATGTCAAATGTTGCCTGAAAGAGACATACATAACTGAAGAAAGTATTATTACTATGATGCTACTAAATTATAAAATGGTTGACATTTTATTAACATATTTTGTGGGGAATTCAGAATTTGTTACAGAGAAATTATGTGAAAAGTAAATATCAAGGAAGATTTATTTGCAGAATATAGCCAGTCCTCTGTTCTGATTTATGTAGGACCCCAAGCAAGAAGGAGGTTTTAAACTGCTTGAGGCAGGGATTAAGAAACTTCTTTCTTGCTTCTTTAATCTCTGCACTGGTAAAGGATCTGGATTTATAATGCATCACTCATCCCATGCTGGCTGGAGGGTAGATAGCACTGGTGTGTGATTTTTCAAGTCATCACAGGTCCGAGGGCTGCCATTACTTAGGCCCAAGGCATATCCTCAGTACACACAAAGGATGGGAATTGCCAGCACTGCAGCATATATTCCCTTCACAGGCACCAAGCAGCAGTGAGGGAAGGGGCAGGAGTAGAGCCACCACTTTAAATTTTCAATACATTTTTCAAGAAATAAAATTATTTGAGCCTAGGATTATTTTTGCTGTGTGAAAAGTAAATATTTAATCTAAACAAATCACTTGGGCTTCGTTCATGTCAATGGAGAAAGACAGGGAACCCTACAGAGTTCATCCCACCACCTTCTTTAGACACCTTAAAGGGATAAATCCCCTTTTGGAAGTATCTGCTGCTTTCCTTTGGTTATGAGCAGCCCAGCTCCTTAAGTTTAGGATAGATGCCTGTATTTTAAGCAACTTCTCATTCCAATAAATAAGGGCTTGAAATTTTTAATTTTTCATTGCTATGCTGGCCTATCAATCAGAAATAGTTATTCTCCCTAAATTTGAGAGAAAAAAAATGGATTATTGGAGATGAAAGCATAGCAGAGAGAACTAGAAAGAAAAAAGAAAAGGAATATGCTACTGCAACCTTAAACATGAAGCTTCTCACCAGAAAGCTTTTTGCACTACAGTATCTGTTAATAGGGCATAACCATGCTCTTACTCTGCTCATGGTCTCTATATTGCTGAAAATGCTAAGAAAAGATTGTCCTATTTCTATTTGTCCAAATTTGTGGCCATGTCCTGTTTTATGACCCCATTATTAGATTTTCCATACATGTCAGCCTAAATTGTCCTAAGTATTTTTCTCTAGGTTAACATAAATTCTTCTGCAAAGGTTGAATTGATGTTGTTTAGAAATTATCTTGAGCTCAGAAAATCTCTCTGGCCCCTGAGAAATCCCTGGCCCACTGGCTTAGAAACATTTTCTTACCAATACAGAAAACTTTCATACTATGGCCTGTTTGGGAAGTCAGATGTGTGTTTGGGGGGGGGTTTATTGGTGGGGGTGGGAGGAGAGTGAATAAACAAAAATCAGAAGCCAAAATACCACAATTTAAAAATGAATCAAAGGAAAAATAGTCAATTCCACAAGCTCCCCCCAAAAAACCTAGGAAATTGAGATAAGCAGGGGGAGAACCTGACAGACAGAAGGATGACAGCTTCAGTTTGAGAAGTGCAAACAGTGGAGAGATCATGTCCACTGGAGGACAACAGCAGTGACAGCAGCAGCAAAAGCATTCACTGCAGAGCTACCAGAGCTCAGCGGATACAGAGCCACCATGGGAGCCACTGGCTCTAGTCCTCCAGTCAGAAGCACAAACTGAAATCAGCTTTTCCACCCTCCTGAGAAGCACCTGAACTACTGGTCTCTGAAATGAAAGAAATCTGCCCTCATAGTTTCTCTTTATATCTTTACAAGGACTTAAAAATTAAATATTATGTTTCAGATTGACATGGAATAAAACAATTTTGGTTCATTTACATTTATTTTGGTTAGTAAAAATGAGATGGACTGAAATCACTTTTCTTTCTCCTTACTTCATTGGCTGGAAGAAACAATTTCTTTCTCATATAATTGGAAAAATAAAAGTAGCACATATCACTAGAAGACAGAAAAAGCACATTTAGGCTGAAATGAATAAATCTTCAGAAAGATGCAGTAGCTTCAGAAACATCTGTCTGCATGGAGAAATAACTGATATATCTGATGTTACCAACACTTGCAACAGGCATGGTGTCTGGCTGTGCACCACTACAGCATCCTCACTGCCCCTCTCCTGTGGTCACCCATGAGGTTCCTGGTTGCAGAAGACAGTGAGAACAGAGCAGAAAGGAGTCAGGTGATCCTGAGCTCTTGGCAACATAAACAGCTAAACTGATATTTTGGAGATTCTTCATTTTCAGTCCCAAATGAACTTTGATACAAAGGCTTCCAGAGATATCAGTTGGTGGGAGCATGGTGCTGATAATGCCAGGGTTGTGGGTTCAATCTCCATATGGGCCATCCACTTAAAAGCTGGACTTGATGGTCCTTCTGGGTCCCTTCCAATTCACACTATTCTGAGATTCTGTGAAATCTACCAGCAAAAGCATGTTAATTACCTAAAAGCATGACAGAATGATGGCTGGCTGACTATCAGCTGTTTAGTTTTAACTGTGTCTATCTTGTAACATTTGGAATCTGTACAAACACAGGAGGCATCACACAGAAGTCACACGTAAGTGAGAAGAATAACTAGATTTTGTCATGGACCCTAATGATATAACCAACGTAACAGTAGTACAGCCAGAACACTGCATGCTAGTAAGTTGGGAACTGGTGGACAGATTTATATATCTTCCCCAGGATCAAAAATATGTAAGCTCTGCTTTTTCTCAAGTATTTAATCATACCAGGTGGAAGAAAGCAGAAAAAAATTGTCTTACTTCACTTTGCTGATCTTTTCTTGTCAAATGGAAAGAAAGTATTGTCACCACCAGGAAGGAGTATCTGGGTATGATGGAAACCCCATGCCAAGAACAGAAAATGCCAGCAGCAAAGCTGGAGAAGGAAATGCCTCTTGCTTCCAAAAGCCATTATTGAAGCAGTTCCTTTTCATCAGAAGAAGGCAGGAAGCAATCTCTCCCCTGCTGACCACCTGTGTTGAAGACATTTCAAAAACCATTGGTTTGCTCATGCTTCCTGTCCTTTCTCACCACGTAGTTTGTGACCATTGCCCCAAGGTCCTGGCAGCAGGGTCAAGGGAATAGGTGTCTGTGAACCCTGAGCCTGGTACTTCAGGGTCTCTGCTATATCTCACAGGGTAAGTAGCCTGCAACAGAAAACAGAAAAGGACCAGAGCTTTGGGGAAGTGAGGATCAATTTGAAGCTGTGGAGAGGGAAGAGAATCAGCTGATTCAGGTACCCTGGCAGCAAAAAGATTTAATATTTTGAGAAGGTCCACAGGTAATCATAGAGACATAGACTGGGCAAGGAAGATGTGAAGAGAACTGGGCAGGGGATTACAGAGAATATGTTCAAAGTTGTAGCTGAAAGTTGGGGTTTAGACAGATGGGAATGAGAGAAGTGCCATGTGCTAGCATTTCATTAAAAAGTATTTCCATGCAGGAGCAGAGGCTAAAAATGCACCAGGGCAATCCACCCACGTGGCTACAGGGTCTCTGCTCCCAGAGTGGGCAAGTCAGAAATACAGTGGCTGTTTGAAGAGTTAGAATGCATGGGACCTACTGAGGTCCATGATGAAGGGCTCACCTAAGAGTATCCTGACCCCTTCAGATTGCCTTGCAGAAGTGTTCTGAAAATTAATTGAAACCCTGGTGGTTGCCAGATTACACTTTGACTAGATAAAGCTTAATAACCAGTTCTTATTTTTGCAAGCTTCAGCTCTCACCAATCATATTCAAATTGTTACAGAAATCAACAAGCATGATAAAATAAATTTTAAAATCCCTCAGCAATATATGGAGTTCATGTTCTTTATTATAAAAATCAAAATAATATTCTTATAAAGCAAAACCTTTGTACCAATTTGTCAAGAGTTTCTTACAATCTGTTTGGCCTACTAGAACATCATGGGAATAACTTACAAGAAAACTCAAAAGTCTGATTTCTTATATGTTGGAATAAATCAGCCGAGACTCCATTTTCTTCATACAGAAAGCCAATTCTTTATTCACAAAGCTCATATTTATAGGAAATAGCAGAAGGCACTGTGTTAAACCTAATTGGTCAGCAATACAGTGAAACTCAGTTAATTGCTTGCTAAGGGCTATTGTACATGTCTATCAAATTTTCTCTCTCTAGACACATTTACATTTTTCCTTTGTGGGTTATCATGGGACAAATCTTATTGTTTACAGAGGTGCATTTGTTTTTCACCCTCAGAATAGATTGTTGTTTTAAATGAACTTCCCATTGTCAAAATAGCTTTACACAGGAACTTGCAAATCACTTGTTAGCTGCACTTAGAAGAAATGACAGGCTAGCTTTGGCAATTTTAGCAGAGCAAGGCCTGATTTCGTAAGGCCTTTCTTTTATAATTCTTCTACCTGTGTACATCTCACCCTTTTAATTAATTTTAAAAAGGCCATATGTTCTGATGTTAAAACAGCTCACTCTTGTGAGGGTATTATCTCATTAAGGTTATCACTGGTTATCTATTAGATATAGGATATTATGTCTATTAGACATAAAAGACCAATTACAATCAACAAAACTTATCAAATTCTATTTGAAAATAATTTCATTTGGAAATGGAAATAAATGACCACAGTTTTAAAGTAGTTGAGACTCAGGAGAAAGTTCATTAGCTGGAAATGTTGATCTTTGACATCACTGAATTCCTAGAACCTGGAACAGGGAATAACTGAAGAAGTTTAGAAAGAACTCTATACCATGACGATGACATACGGCTTTCGTTGGTAAATTGCCTCTGTAGTTTGCAGACACAGCTATGACTTGGCAGTCCTGCCTCTGGTCCTGTTCTGGCCATGAAGGCTGCATGGTGACTAGATTATTTCTCTTTCCACTGGCCTCAGAGGTGATCAGTGTCTGATCAAAGGGAAAGGTGACTGCTTCAAACCTGCGCCCTCTCTTCAAGTCAATGAATCAATTAGGCTTTGCTGTTGCACACTCAGTTGGGATTTAGATTTTATGATCTTTTTTTCCAATTTTCTAATGTAAATATTCCATTATTCAAAATGATTTGTTATCTAAATTTCTAAGGTACATATTACATTATTTGGATGTTCTTAAGGCACTAAATTCCCTCTTTTTAATTTTTTTTAAATGAGATGCATGTCTTTGGTTATGATCATGAAGAAACATCAAGTCAAAACAATAGATTTAGTGAACAAGAAACTGACAGCAATCAGGAATACAACAATAAAGAATATTTCAGATAATACACATAATTAATAATACATGTGAAATTAGGTAATTAGGAATCTCTGAAATACTGTACCATCACCCCAGAGTCTGCAAACAGCTGACAAAACTCAATTTAGTGACAGCTTGGATAATTATTTCCAGGTAATAATTCCCAAGATCACTCTAAAAATAGGTTCAACTGTCCTATATAAATAGTCAAATTGCCAAGTCAAAATGACTTGAATCTAGTTTTGATGCAGAAAACATCTGGGTTTATTGGCAAATTCTCCATCCAGGTAGATCCAAGGCCTGGCCACTGTCCCAGCTCCAACTGGGAAGGAATTCCCTAAACACATTTTAAAACAAGGCTCTTAAAAATAGCACTTATGGGTAAAGCCCTTGGTGCTAAAGACTAATCAAAAGATCTAGTAGTTGGATCCCTCCAAAGTTTCCTTCAGGATAGAGATGCTTCAAAGATAGTAAACTGCTGGAGTGCTTCTGTAATAATAGCTGGGAAAAAACACAAGACTAGCAGTTCAGAGGAGGCTTTCAACAAAGCCCAGATATCTTTTCTTGGAACCCTGAAAAATATTTAACTTTATGAGACAGCATTGGGTCAAACCATAGAGCCAGTGCAGGGACTAGTCAGAGAGCTAACCTGGTCTAAGAGATGCATAAGCAGCTAGACAACAGAAAAGGAACCTGAAACGACATGTGTCTTTTAGATAATTACACAAAGATATGTTAAAGCATATAAGAAATACAGTATAACATCTATAAATACAGTAATAACATCTTATGAATTATGCCTGTTATAAAACCAGTAAATTCCCCTCATGTAATCAATATATCAGCGGGAGGTAGTTGAGATAACACCTTTCTAAACAGTCATGTACCTATGACAGTAAAATGAGACAAAGGAAAACATTAGAACAGCTTACAAAAAATAATAGCCATAATGTAGAATCACCACTGACTCTTCTGTGTTATCTATAGAAGATAAAACAGCACAGATTGTGACAAGCAATGGAATCTTTGACAAAATCAAGGGTGAACACACTGTATCTTCTTTATCCACAAATAGGTATTTATCAGTGTTTCATCACAGCTCTTTTAGTAGGAGTTGTCTTATCTCTTAAAAGAAAACAACTATATATCTTACAATGTAGAAAAGTATTATTTATTTAGATTATTTATTATTATTTAGCTGTCTTAGATTGCAATGCAAGATGTAACCAGAAGTATGTGTTCTATCACCGTCTGTTAAAACCAGGTGGGGGAGTGTTCTTTATCTCTTCCACAACTCATTCTCCCTTCAGGAGATATCTTCTGTTAATGAGCCGTAGAGTCTCACTGCATGACTGATAAAATTACATCATCCCACTGGGAGATGTTCCAGCCGGGGGGGGAGCCAAGCATTCCTACCCGAATACAATATGAGATTTGGAACACCGCAGACATCCTTTTTCCACTGGATTCCCAGAGGAAGACCAGACCCTTCTACGCCACCACTGGACCTTCAGAGGAAAGCTACACCCTTCTACAGGACCACTGCTTCAACAGAACCACATCTGTCATCCAGGAGGACTGCAGCCACCATTTATTCGGACTGTTACCACCACCCTGACTGACTGACGGGGTGTCAGGTTGTATCCTGACTTTGTCTGCGTGAGCAGTAATTTTTTTTTTTTTGTGAGCTAATTATTGAACTTTAAAGAACTGCTGCAGATAAAATTCAAAGTTATAAGACTTCGTTAAGAACTTGAAATTAATTGCTGCAAATAAGCTTGGGAAAAAAGGAGAGCCACAGGCTGGGTGTGAGGGCAGGCGAGATGGATGGACAGGATGGCAGCGATGGCCAAGCTGACCCCCCTGCCCCCCCCCCGAAGGGGCTCTCACGGGTGCCAGGACCCCCCTGGGCCCCCGAGGCAGCCCCATGGGAGCCCCCCAGCCCCGTGGGCCCCCCCCGCTCCCCGGCGACGACAGCAGAGAGGCCGAGGACTCTGGGGTGCGCCCCAAGATCTCGCAGGCTCTGGAGAAGATCCTGCAGCTCAAGGAGAGCTGCCAGGAGGAACTGGTGATTGTCCCGGGGGTCTCGGCCGAGGACGAGATGGAGACGCAGCTCTGGGCGTCAGTGTCAGCCTCCCAGGCTGAGGAGGACACGGAGACATCCGAAAAGGAGTGGAACCAGAAGCGCCGCAACCGCAAGAAGAAGAAGCGGGGGAGGGGCGGGGCCCGGAAGGGACCCCCGACCCCCCGCCGGTGGGACCCCGAGCCCCTCCCCGGGGACGACACCGAGGTGGAGATCGAGTATGCGATCGAGGTGCCCGAGATCTACTACCCCAACTTCGTGTTCTTCAAGCTGACGGGGGACGTGAATAAGGGCAAGGAGAAGGAGCCGGAGCGGACAGAGAGCGCCGGGGCTCCACGGAAAAAGGGACCCGAGGAGGCACCAGGGGTAGCAATGGGGACAGCTCCGATGACGAGCAGGAGAAGAAGCAGGAGGTCCCCAAGCTGTCGAAGAAGAAGCTGCGGCGCATGAACAGGCTCACAGTGGCCAAGCTGAAGCAGGTGGTGGCCCGCCCTGACGTGGTGGAGATGCACGATGCCACCGCACAGGATCCCCAGCTGCTGGTGCACCTGAAGGCCACGCGGAACTCGGTGCCGGTGCCGCGGCACTGGTGCTTCAAGAGGAAATACCTGCAGGGCAAGAGAGGCATCGAGAAGCCGCCCTTCGAGCTGCCCGAGTTCATCAAGCGCACGGGCACCCAGGAGATGGGCGAGGCCCTGCAGGAGAAGGAGGAGCAGAGGACGATGAAGTCCAAGATGCGGGAGAAGGTGCGGCCCAAGATGGGCAAGATCGACATCGATTACCAGAAACTCCACGACGCCTTCTTCAAGGGGCAGACCAAGCCCAAGCTGACCTTCCACGGGGACCTCTACTACGAGGGGAAGGAGTTCGAGACACGGCTCAAGGAGAAGAAGCCGGGCGAGCTCTCGGACGAGCTGCGGATCGCGCTGGTCATGCCCGTGGGGCCGAACGCCCACAAGGTGCCCCCCCCGGTGGCTGAGTCACCCACACACCTACGGCCCCCCCCCGCCCCAGCCCAAACCACAANGGGCCGAACGCCCACAAGGTGCCCCCCCCGTGGCTAATCGCCATGCAGCGCTACGGACCCCCCACCTCCTACCCCAACCTCAGAATCCCGGGGCTCAACTACCCCATCCCCGAGGGCTGCTCGTTCGCACACCACGCCGGGGCGTGGGGGAAGCCCCCCATGGACGAGACGGGGAAGCCGCTCTATGGGGACGTTTTCGGCACCAACGCCGCCGAGTTGCAGACCAGGGAGGAGGAGGAGATCATCGACCGCACGCCCTAGGGGGAGCTGGAGCCGTCTGACGAGGAATCCTCGGAGGAGGATGACAGCGACGAAGAGAAACCCGACGAGATCTGGTTCACCACCGCCGACAGCGGGTTGATCACCCTAGGGGGCTTCTCCTCGGTGCCGACTGGGCTGGAGACCCCGGAGCTGATCGAGCTCCGCAAGAAGAAAATCGAGGAGGCCATGGACGGGAGGGAGACACCCCAGCTATTCACGGTGGTCCCTGAAAAACGCACGGCAACCGTGGGCACGGCCATGAGGGGCTCCACTCACATCTACGACACGACCGCGGTGATGGGGAGCAAGGGGCCGGGGACAGAGGCGCGGGGCGTGGAGGTGGCGCTGGCTCCCGAGGAGCTGGAGCTGGACCCCACGGCCATGCCGCAGAAATACGAGGAGCACGTGCGGGAGCAGCAGGCGCAGGTGGAGGAGGACTTCAGTGACATGGTGGCCGAGCACGCCGCCAAGCAGAAGCAGAAGAAGCGGAAGGCGCAGCCCCAGGACGCACGCGGGGGAGGCAAGAAGTACAAGGAGTTCAAGTTTTAGGTGTCACCGCTGTCCCTTCTGTATCACCTCACTGTCACCCACCCTGCACCGCCCTCTGTCACCCGGGGCCGCGGTCTGCGTGTGGACAGTGCAGTGGCACTGTCCTGTCCTTGCCCCCTGTCCTTGTCCCCGGCATTGTTCCCAGCCTGTCCTCTTTGTTTTGTAAATAAAAGGTGACGTGCCCACCGAAATAAACAAACAAAAAAAAAGGAACAGAGCTGTAGCGGTCGGGGCGGGGGGAGGCTCGCCGCGCCGCCCCATATCTACACCAGGTCTCTTAGATGTAACAGCAATTAAATACAGATCAGCCAGTCCCAAGTGACCGGCAGACACCGCCCCGAAAAGGGAGGGGGGTGTGAGCCGCGCCGCCGCTGCCAGCTAGGGAAGGGGAAGCTCCGCAGCACCGTCCTGTGGCCACGAACAGAGCCCGCCGTGCCGCATCACATCCCCGAATGACTTACAGAGCCCAGTCAAATGCGTATATACACAGAGTTTACAATAACTTCAGGGAAATATGCTGATGTCTGCTGACTAAGCCTCACCTTATATGCATACTACTAGTATAATTCTAACACAAGTGTCACAGCAACTTGAATTTTTTTGGTAAAATACTAGTAAGTCTTTGTCATACTATTTATGAATATCCTAGTATCACCATCACCTCATATACGGCTTATCCAGACCTCTCCCAAACCCTGAGAAAGACTTGAGTGTCTTTAATGCAGTTAACATATAGCAATGTCTTTTCCTCTATTGAGGCAAATGGTTCTTGTCCCCCCACTATGCCACCTAACACCATTCTCAACCAGGTAACCCTGCAGAAGGCCAAGGCCTCCTACCATCCATGTTTTTAAGACTAATGGTATTTTTCAAGACTAAGTTTTATGCTGGGACTGAGCAAACTTGTAGCAAAGGAGTAAAATATAGTATATTTGTGAATACAGCTTCAAAGAAACTTTCAGAAACCTGTTTATTAATGGTCGTGTGGATTTTTTTTCAGGTAAACTGTTCGAAAGAGCAGAAAATTGACCAAATTTTCCAAATTTTATTAAAATAAAAGAAACATGGAATGTCACAACATACGCTTAGTGTGTCATTGTCTGCTCATATGGCCTTGTGCTATGTTTAGACAATTCAAGAACATTATGTGGGAGGATTAGTGTTTTTATGCAACTTGATCAATTATCAAAGTATTTTTGTTTTGTAATCATGATCTAATTACTAAAAATAGCCAAGCATTGAAAGAGCAGGCTTTATTACCAACCTGAAGTTTGTAATCTGGACAGGAATTCAGTTCAGTGAGCGATGCTCTTTTTCTCCTCACAGATATCATACAATCTATCAACAACATACAGCAAATCTCTGCTGAATGAAAGACACAATTTCAAGTCGGTTATCTATGAGAGGAATGACGGATTTGTCTTTACAAACAAGCTGTGGGTCTGCTGGTAGATGAGACTAGCACTGAGAGATAAAAGAAACAATGGGAAGGATTCCATTGATTGATGAATGGAAAAGGATATTTGCTTTTACAAACAAACTGTAGGTTTGCTGATAAATGAAATTGAATATTGAAAGATGAAAGGAGCAATGAGGAAAAACCATGAATTCTACAAGAATTAAAAATTAGGGTTATACATTAGAGGGGAATCTTAGGTATCAGGCATTCCGGAAAGTCCTTGTACCTCTCAAGTACCTCAGCCAATGGGGAAAGAGAGAAGGAAGTGCGGGCGGGAAAATAAGATTAAAAGGAGGCTGCGTCCTCCAAAAATTTGAAAGATCCCAGGGGAATGCCTCATGGCCTCTCCCTTTATTCGAATAAAGTAAAAGGACTCCTCTGTCTTCTTTTTGGACATAAACCTCTGGTGTCTGTGGATTAATTTTCCTGACATTTGCCTGCACCAAACAATTTAAACTCTTAGGAAAAGGACAAAAAACCCAGGAAGATTACACCGTAACATTTTTCAACCACAGCATTCACAGTACTTCGCTGCAGCACAACATAGTTCTTACCTGAGCTGCCTTGTGAGCTCCCATTGAGCTTCATGAAACAGCTGTATAAATTGCATCTTAAACGTTAGCTAAGTCACAGAAATATTCAATATAAGAATTAAGATTAATTTATCGTTAAAAAAATTTGTAGTGGTAAGCAATTATGTATGAAAACAGTGGTGACTATGTAGAACAAAGCCATTCTGTTTACACGATGAATTAATGGTAAATAGGATTGCTTCAGATGGCCTCAGTAGTTTAAACATCGTCCTCTTTTCAGTGAGCAGGACTGGTCTTCTTTTGAGACCCTATGACAAGAAACCTTCCCTAGGATAACTTAAAAAAGGACCTCTCAGAAGACCAGAAGTTCGGGTTGAGTCGGAAAACTGATGTTAAAGATTAGAGACACCAAGTCTTTAACCAACAGCTTATTTTTATTGACACCAGCTACAGACAGACCGAGCAAATGGCAGCCCGTGAGCACAGCCGCGGCAGTGACCACCGGCGGTACCGCACTGCTCCCGGCCCGGGGCCGGCCCCGGCGCCTCCGGCCGCGGGCAGCGGGCGGGCCCGCGGACAGCCGGAGCTCCCGGAGCTCCCAGCTCCCGGAGCTCCCGGTTCCTGGAGCGTGGATCCTCCTCATTGGCCGAGGGCGCTCCCGCCCCATCCAGCTCAAGGCGCCGGGGCCCGCGCCCCTCATGGCCGCCTCTCACAGACACTGCGGCCGCCGCTGCCCCTCCCTCACGCCATACCCTTTCCACCCTTCCCAGCCGTCACCCTTCAATTTCCAGGACTTTCTCCTCCTCCAGCCCCGTTCCAGCCACTCCCACCGTTCATCTCCATATTCGCTCTTTTGCACCTGTTTCCTCTGCTCCTCCTCCTTCCTTAATGCCAGCTCGATGCCTCCACGTTTCGGTAAAGCGGCTGCTCTCTATTCTCTGAATCTCTGCGTCGCCTCACCCCCTGCAGGCGCTCCTGGCCGATCCCACTCGTGCTATCCAGCCTTTCCCTCTTCCTTTCGCGCTAACAAAATGCTTTTTCAGCTATCGTGAGGCACCTGTACAGGCGACTGATGGGGGCTTGTGTTTAGTCTCGACATCCTTTATCCATGTTTATATTTTAGTTTGTATATCCTGCACACGGTTTCCAGCGTTTTAACTAATGCTGAAGTGTGTTGAAGTGCAGGTGGGCGATATCTGTGCATGTTTACATTTGTTTCTCTTGTTTGGTCTACTGTCTACTACCGTCCTCTTTGTTACTATCTTTGATATCAGTGTTCTTCGTAGCCCATACTCCTGGGAATTTTTTTTTCTGTCCTATGTAATTTGCTAAACCCTATGGATATGAGACATGGTTTCCTCTCTTTGCACATATCAAGAGATTTCATAAATCACCAGTGTTAAGAAGTGCTGGGGGTTTTTGGGAAGACAGTTGTATTTTTGCATAGGTGGCTGCATTTAAGTCTGGGCGTGCTTTGGGATCTTGTTAAATACTGAAGCAAACGTGTAAAGCAGCAGCTGAGGGGCAGCCTGCATGGTTTGCTCTTGGCAGCTGGATTTCTTCCTCCTCATCGGGCTCCCTGAGGTTATTTGGCAGATACTTATAGGCTGCCACGACTTAGGTGTGATCAGGAGAGCAGAAAACACACGGGCGGGCATAAGGAAAGGAGCACGGTTTGAATTGGAGTGGTCTGGTACTTGATGGGTGCAGTACAATCACTGTTGTGTCTCTTTAGCACAGTGCAGTCAAATCCACAAGTGTTAGTGTAATGGACAGTGTTATCACTATGTAATTTTTCTCTGATTTTCCTAAGTTCTGGGTTTTTTCCCCGTGTTTTCCCTCATAAAATCTCATAGAGACATCTGCAGTTATAAATAAGACTACAGGGGTGCAAAGCTGCAAGCAGTTTTGTCCCGTGCCACTTCTCTGTAAGAGGCATCTCAGTGTGATGTTGAGCACTAAGGCCAAGCCCATATTTGTAAGCAGAAGAGATTGTTTGCCTGTGAAAACATCTGCTGAGCATCTCTGCTGCACAGCTAATAACCAGATCTATCAGTTTCTCCTTCCAAGCCTCAGTGCCAAGAGCATTTCAAAGGAAAATAGGTCTTAGCCAGGAAAATCCCTGGCTGCTGAATTATACCCTAGGACCTAGGCATGTCAAAGTAAGAGCTTTATGTGCCAGAGCTAAAGCTGCCTGCTCTTTCTGAGATGAGGAAACAAATGTACAATAAGCATATTTTTAGCCTAATTATTTATCTCTTGTAATACCATACTTCCCCCCCTCCCCTTTTTTCTTTTCGACTGTCTGATCCAGTTGTTGTTATAGTTGCTGAAATGATGGAAGCAGACTGATCTCAATTCAGTGAGAACACTGGCATGTTGCTCCATGTTTGTTTCCTTTCTTCCTCCCTATCCCTAAAAAGCAAAAAATACTCTGAATCTGTTTATACTTCTTTCTTATTTCAGGCTCCTTTTATTCTCAAATGCTACAGATTACTCAAAGAGTTGTTTAATTCAAATTGTGTATACTTTGGCATGCTATTGAAACTCTTTTATCATGGATCTACTTTTTCCTCTAAATCATTAAAAAGAGCAAATCTGAATTAATGCTGCAGGATTCACCACTATCTGTGTTTCCAGGTGTGGGTTTTATTTGCTTGCCTCATTATCGAAAATACTGGAGTCTTCAGTCTCTTTTTTCTTTTTTTTCAGATCTATGAAGATAAATGTCTGGTATAATTTCTCTTTTTTTAAAACCTCATATTGAGCAATTTTTAAAAAGTCATTCTGATATCATCTAAGATGCTAGTATTCCCTGGAAGATATTGGGAGAGCTCCCTTTTTGGCTGTAAGGTGTCTAGGTTGGGTCAGCTACTTGAGGGCAGGGTGGCAGTAGCATGATGAGAGTTGCTAGGATTGTAAGGAAAAATCTGGAGATAAACTAATGCTGCAGTTACTAAAGCATAAAGTTTGTGGAGAGGCAGTGCCTATTAGTTAATTCCAGTGGCGCAGGGAAAAGGACTGAGATTTTGGGTATACATGAGCCCTCTTACACTTTTTTCACTTCAAGTCTGAAGACTGGCTTGTGAGCTTAAAATCCTTCCTTCCCCACTATTACAGGCCACTGTCTTAAAGCCTTTTCCTTCATAGTTAATGTAAGATGCTGCCTCTTTTTAAACGCTGCCTGCTTCTGCATCCACAGTGGCCAAACCAGCATTAACATTGCAAGTCGCGTGACAGCCCTTAATCAGTTTGCTTTGGAAGGTACTTGACATCCATCGCTTTAAAAGATCACTAAATACCTCGCAGGGTCACAGGTTCTCCGGAGCAGCACGTCCCTTCTGTCACGGCGGGGGTGGCACTGTCGTGCCCGGGAGCCCACGCGCCTGCGGGACCGGCTGCGAGGCCGTGCAGGGAGCCCTGCGGGCGGCGTGGGGCCGCACTCCCTGCGGCTCCGGAGCTCGGCCCGCGGCTGCTCCCGGCTCCGCTCGCCGGCAGGCTCCGGGAGCGCGGCCCCCGCAGT
>VZTT01047407.1:233545-256098 GCA_013400855.1 Buphagus erythrorhynchus
CAAATGAAAAGAAATTAGAAATTTCTTAGATTAGGACTGAGGTGCCTGGTAGTCATAGTTTGGAGTGTTTTTTATTTATTGAGGTGTATTTCTTGCTTTGTGACTGTTGTCTGATGCGATGTAATTGACAAAAAGTTTGAAAAGAGACTTTTGCCAAGAAAGGTTGGACCAGGTGTTCCTCGAGGTGCCTTCCAACCTGGTATTCTATGATTTATATAAATCCTCTGAAGATTCTGCCATTGCTAAGGCTGTGCAACAGTGTAATTCTCATTAAGGTCTCATGCTGAGTTAAGTGATTCATAGTGGCTGATAAGGTAGAAGAGCTGTGGCAAGTATTACACCAGTGCAGTCCCTGACTTCACAGGCTGTGGCATTATCCTCATAGTTATCAACACCAATCCAGTTATAAAAATCCTGTTTAAAGGACCATGTGAGCAAGTCTTGAGAGAATAGTACCAAGGCACAATAGTGAATACTGATATGCAGCACAGCAGACCAGTGACCAGGAAAGTAAATTTTTACTTCATGATGTTTGACTTTTAGAAGGTACTGGTCGAAGTGACCTTGATACTCCCTGGTCATTAGTTCATTGCTAACTCTGATTAAATAATTCTTTGTCATCCCATCTTGTAAGACTGATTTTCTTGTGACTAATAACAAGTGTGACTAACAAGTGTTTCTGTCCTTTCTTTCAGGAAAGAGTAATTAACCATGCAGCTGGCAGCCATGGGGTGTCAGGAATATTCATGAAATATGACATCAGTTCACTTATGGTGACAGTAACAGAAGAACACATGCCTTTTTGGCAGTTCTTAGTAAGGCTCTGTGGCATTATTGGTGGAATTTTTTCAACTACAGGTGAATATCAGTGCCTTCCTTTTTAAGTTCTAATGTTTTGAGGGGTTTTTTTTGTCATGGTGATTGCTATGGATAAGTTACAGGCAGTCCTTTTAGCAGGTTTAAGACGAAGTGCTTGTTTGTGTACATTGAGATGTGCTGTGAAAGCTACTCAGTTTTGGTGTCCCAGTATGACATTTCTGGTGTTCTGAGGGCCTAATCTTTCCTTTTTGGTAACTATAGCAAAGTTTATTTACTTCTGGAAGAGCAAGGCTATATCTGTCTATAGATATATAGGTATCTATGTATATGTATGTAGACACACACACATACTGATATTCTGTGTATTTCCTATTGTTGGGATCCAGTAAGTAAATCAGTGACAAAAGCTGAGGTAAAATTTCCATCTGAAGTAATTGGGAAGATTTTCCCTGTCAGTGTACTGCTGGATTTGCTTCTTTAAAGAAAATAAACGAAGCTGAAAAGGCACAATTCACTTACTGGTCAAGACATAATAGGGTACTTGGATTGCAGGTTATTTCTTTCATTGGCTCTCATTGAAAGAGAGCTCAGTAAAGAGGCTTCAAACTAAGAGCTGCTTTTCAAAGTGGATATTTCTGTCCCACAAAATATATTTTCACCCATGAAAGCTGGCAGAGGGAATTATATTTACTTTGTAGCTTTGCTTTCTTGATGCATTTCAGAATGTTAGAATTCTCCCCTGCCCTGCCCTTGATATTTCCATTCATCATGTTAATTTCTCAGTGTTTTATGTATGGGTTTACTGCTCTGTGTCCTAAGTATGGTGCCTAGCTTTGTTGCAATGCTTCCATAAATAATACGTTTTTACTACTGGTGTCAATTTAAATCTTGTTTGACATTGCAGGAATTTTACATGGCTTTGGAAGATTTGTAGCAGAAATTATTTTTTGCCGTTTCAGACTGGGCTCTTACAGATCCACATCGGTAAGGAAAAGTTCCCCTAAGTATTTCTCTAAGTGGTACACCTGAGGATGGATGATAAGGACAACTTTGGGACAGTCCTAGGAGAATTTAAGATATTTGCAATAAACCCTCCCCTTGACGTGAATATTAGCAGAGATTTAGCAGCTTTTTAAAATAGTTGGAAAACCTAAAATGTAAAGAAGCAGAGTTCTCTGACAAACTTAATTAATGCAGCTGAGTCTCTTAGATGTCCTACATTCCCTTCCCTGTCTTTACTATATTCTTTTTATTTTCATATTGCTCCAAAAATTGCATGTTTCCCAGGCCTAGTCAGTCTCCCTGTCCTGGATTCATTTATCCTTTTGCTTGGCCTGCACACTGAAGAAGAGGCACTGTGTGCTGCAGGGGTTCAGTAGTGCTCCTTATTGTTCTGCAGGCTACTGCCAAGCAGTGTGAAAGAGCTGAGCTTTCACCTTTCCCTTCCTTAGGCAATAAGAGAATTGCTTCTCTAGCAACTATTAAATTTTATATTACTTTTTATTTTTCCCATTTAAGGCTGTAGCTAGCCTTTGAGACCTCTGCCTTTCTCTCAAATTTGGTTGAAGTTTGCCAGCTGTCCAGGTTATGTGAGTGGGGAGAGAGAAAAGAAGGCAACCAAATTTCTTCAATATTTCTGTGAGAGGCCAGGTAAAAGGCATCCAGGAAATGAGCAAGAATAAAGAAGTTTTTGAGGAGGGAGGGCGGAGATTCTGTTTCTGGTCAAGCCATTAATAACACCTTGTTTTGGTTTCACCAGGTCCCACTTCCTGATGGCCACACAAGCAACCACTTACCTCTAATTACAGACAATAGTACACATTAGCCTCCTGAGAAAATTTTTTTTCTTCCTGCCTGATACAGACTTTTTTATAATAAAGAAAACATTGTGCAATATGCTGAGACAGTGCTGATGGGCAGCAAAAAAATGAAGCCTTTACAAAAAAAAAAAACCTCCAACAAACCAATATGTGTAATTTTTTGTCTTTTGAGCGCACGCGGAAACAGGAAATTGTGAGACCAGTGAGGTGGCTGATCTTCTGGAGAGTGAAGGAGTGTTGCTGCCAATACAGTATTCGTGGTTGAGCTGAACATCTTTGTGGTGGCTGCCTGTGACCACTGAAGCATCTTAGTGGTGCCTGGGAAGGCTGCAGGCCCCAAGGAGAAAATTGAGTACAAATGGGATGTGTGGAGGGGCTGGCAGCAGCCACAGAGGGACACTAACAAAGCTGGAGTTTCTTTTAAGTGTGCAAATGGGGGATTGGCTTTTCTTGTTCTTTTATAATGCTGGGGCTGAGGGCTAAGATGCCTTTCATACAGCTGGGGAGCGATCCTAAAAATCCTGAAGAAGAGGGGAACAAGAGAGTAAGTAAGGTGGAGCCTAAGCCATGATGTTGGTCACAACCACTGCCTTTCTGCAGCCCTACCATTCCTTAGTGGAAGAAACGTGGAGCAGAAGAGTTCCTCTGTGTTTGCACGCAGCCACTGTGCCAACAGTGAGAGTGTCACTTCCAGCACTGGTGTGGAAGTGCCCAAGGACTCCAAGCATGCACTCCAGCCTAAACATCTTTTGGACTTGGAATAAGAAACTCTTTAAGTGAGGCATTTGACTGTAGATTTGATAAAAGGCAAGATTCCCTAGTAAAAAAATCAGGAAATATTTGTATGCCTCTTTCTTGGTAATGAAATTGCTTTGATGGAATCTTTGTTGTAGCTGTGCTGCTCATGTGGGAGCCATGGAGCATCTGCATCCTGGAAATGGAGAGGTGAAGGGAGAAGGGGGCAAGAAGCTGCCAGTTCAGGGCAGCTGGGAGGTCTGCTAGGCCAGGCAGGGAGTGTGGAGCTGGTAGTAGATGACTTCAGGGAATCTGAATCGTATTGCTGCAGACAGGTGATGAGACAGGATCTGCAGAACTAATCCTTGCTGTTCATGAAGGTTTTTGTAAATTAAATGAAGAGAGCAATATTGTATTGTAAATATGCTACTGAGAAAGAATGTTATTAATGCAGATGGTGCTTTGAGAAATGGAACATCATGTTACTGCTCAACTACTGGTGTACACCTGTTACTCCACCAGTGTAAAAAATTATTAATATGATTCCTTCTCAGCAAAACTGATTTAATAATACGTTAGAAGATTATGCTGATCCTGGCTTTACCATGGAATTAATATTTTAATTAAGAGGATTAATTACAGAAAAATAAAAATCTCTGTGGCATTGTCAGATTTTGCTGACTTCCATTAATGTACTTGCTAGACACTTGGCCTTTGTTGATCAGGAAAATGTTAATAATGCAGCTGATTTGCTATGCAAAGCGAAGGGCTTCCTAAAAAGAAATGAAATACTAAATAAAATGTGGGAAATAAGGAAAGACTTTTGTTGAATTTGGCTATTGAGAAAAAAGTTCAAGGAAGCCAGGTCCTTGGGGATGACAGCCAGGTTTGGGGTTTTCTCTTTTGTGCTTTGTTTTTTTAACATTGATTAGAACTCTAGCAGCTTGAGAAACTGGTTCCCATTTCTCTTCGGCATTTCCTTCTGAGGTTTCTTTCCTACTTCTGCTCAGACTGGTTCTGCTTTGGGCTTTTCCTAACACTTGTTTCTTATCTTCTTGGAACAGACTGTACTGGTGGGAGAGACTGATATCAGTTGACTTTCTGTAGCAGAACTTTAAATGTTATTTTCTATTCTCACATAAAAGAGCCAAGTGGCTTGATGTGTCTTAAATCCTTGTGTGGCATATTCATGTTGTTTTATCTAAAAAAAACTTGTGTGAGGGCTGGTTGCTAATGGAAGAAAATTTATGATCAGCTTGCAGATGTGAGGTGCTACATCGCAGGGTGAATGCAGGATCAGTTGACTCTGTGCTGTTTGCTTTCTCTCCACAGTGGCTTTGGTAGTTGGAGCAGTACTGATGGTACCATGTGTTGTCAGCATCTTAACCAGCGTGTGCAGGGGAGTCCTGGTGAAAATAATAGTTTTATTGTGGGGACTTTTTTTGGGTCACATTTATTTGCATTATGCAAAAGTAAATGTAGGATGAAAAAATGAGAGGAATGGGAGTCCCAAGGGAAACAGAAGCCCAGATGTTAATGTGATGTGTATTTTCTGAAAGGGGGATAGAAGATGAAAATACCATTTTTTGGGTTAGGAAGAATGGTCAAAATGATGTATTTTTGTCCTTTGCTGTTACATGATGGTGAAGAGAGAGAGCCCAGGGGAAGATAGTTTTAACCTTCATATGTGTGTTCATAGCACACAATTTGCAGACCAGTGTCTATCTGGCCAAAAACTCTTCCCCACTCCCAGGCAGTGTGGTTTGGGTTGTGTCCTGCTGCTGCCCTGCTCCCCCAGGGAGAGGCTGTGTTAGCAGAGCCCTGTCACTGTGCCAGCCCTGCAGTGCTGTGCCTGGGTAGGGGTGTCCTCTGGGGCCTTTGAGTCTCACCCCAGTGTTGTGGGAAGCCAGTGCCAGCCCCAAGAGGGTGGGGAGGGGATGGGAACAGATATTGCTGCAGTGACAGTTTTATGGCTCCAGGGGGAGCACCAATCTGGGTTTTTAACAGAACAGACCATCTTTGGCCATGTCACCTGAAAGGCAGAATCACACAGCACTGACAAGAAGTTGCTATAAAGTCTCTGAGTTACGATGACACCTCACTACTCTGCTCCTGGGTGTATTTCACAAAAGATTTCTCATTAGAGAAAGGAAAAGGCGAGACTGCAGGAGTCCCTCAGTAAGGGTTTGCTGCTTTATGGTACAGCAGAAGGTGGGATGAGACATTTCAGTGGGTAAGGAGGCTGTTGGGGCAGGTACCTGCTCTGTGGACAAGGCAGCAAAAGCAAATTAGCAGGGCAGAGACAGGCTCTGATCAAAACCTGCAGCTGTGAGAGATTACATCGGGGGAAAATTGATCATGAGCTGAGAGAAGGGGTAGGTTAATGTAACTTAAAATAATAATAGTGCTTCTAGGTGAGTGTGCTGTGCTCTTATGTATGAGGGGCTGTGGTGGTTGTGGGTGGGCAGTGTGACTGGGAGGCTGTGGGAATCAGGCTGGCATGGATGCTGTTGTACTTTATGGCTGCTGTCTTTCTTACCACCTCTGTTTTGTGCATTGGTGCCTGCTGCGGGACACACCACAAGAACACAGTGAAATGGGTATAGGAAATTTCCCTACTTCAGGCTCCTTTCATTCTTTTCCCTGACTTTTCTAGCAGATGTTCTGGAGCTCTTGCTAGTAGAGAGATGGGGAAGAAATGAATGTCTGTCTGTAGCTGGAAAGGGATTAGGGAAGAGATGTAGCAGGCATTTTTTTAAAAAGGCAAACCCAAGCTGCTTTCCCCTGAAATTCTCATCCTATAAATAGGTAAGTAATTTGAAAGAAATTTCACTTCTTTCCCTCTCAAAAGCTCTGTGGTGGGGACCTGTACTGCAGGTATGGGGCTCTGCCTGGGGTGGCAATTTGGGGTGGTCCATGGCAGGACAGGGACATGTGCTGATGGAGTCAGTCCTGCATGGAACTGAGCAATGACTTTCCTTCCTGCCCTGTGCACAATCTTTTTAAGCTTCTCAGGGATTGATTTGACAAACCAAGCCCTAAGTAGAGGGCGTAGTTGCTTAGGAAGGGTCAGAGGCAGATTATATTTGGTGTATAAATGCAGCTGTGATTAACTGAACAGAAAAAAACAAGGTCAGGGAGGCAGCTGCTGCCTTGTCCTCTTGCTATTGAGCTCTTTGTGAGAAGATCTGTTGCTAAGGATGACTTGTGTAATGATGCAGTAACACTGAAGCAGGAGGTTGTGATCATCTTGTCACATCTCTGGTGGCACTGATGATACTAAAGCTCTCTGCTCCCTATTTCTTCAGAGGCAGCCAAGTGCTGCAGCTTTCTTCTGGAAGATGGGAAAGGAGAACAGCTTGTTTGGGGATACTTGGGGATCTCTTTTTTTAAAAGGCACCCCAGAAGCTGGGGTTTATTTATGCCTTCCTTATTCAGATTAGTGCAAAGATACTTCTTGTAAAGACTTTTTTGTGCCAGTGCTCAGTGAATGCAAATTGTGTCTGATGTTTGGCCTTGGCAGTGGACCTGCTGGTTAGAGAAAATGTCCATGCCTGCAATATAAAGCTAATGTTCAGCAATTAATGCTTCAGGAAGCCTTAAGAGACTTTGCCTACTGCCATTTGTGCACTGGCAAGGGTTTGATGGTGCAGGTCTGTCCACACACCTTGCTAGAGCACTGGCATGCATTTGAGCTGACTTAGTTAAAAGCATGTGAAATACTTCATATTTTCCTTCTGCCATAGCTTAGCATCATTTCCATAGCATTTCTGGTTGCTGCTGGCCCAGGAGAAAAGCAGTGTTACCTTTCCCTGCCTTCCAGAGGAGTTTTGTGAGAGCTGGTCCATGAATTAATCAAAACATGAACCTTCAAGGCTGGGTAGTACAGCCTCCCCTGGATGAAAGCTGAAGGCATGCTCTGAAAACATTCGTCTCTGTGGGGCTTCCACCTACCAAAATTCAAGCAAAATCTCACTGTGGCTTGGCTTTTTTTGTTTGTTTGTTTGTGTTTGGTTTTTTTTGTTGTTGTTGCTTTTTGTTTGGTTTTTTTTTGGTTTTTTTTTTTGTTTTTTTTTGTTTTTTTTTTTTTTTTTTGTTTGTTTGTTTTTTTTTGCTTATACACAGAAATATTCAGAGTTGCAGGACCAGTAATTTGATTTGTGAAAAATGAAACAGAAAGCCAGACTGGTATGGGGTCAGGAGGACCCTGGTGTGGTCTGGGGGCAAGAGGCCATGGCAAAGAGCTGCTGGCCAGGATCTGGATGAGCAGAGCTTGTCCAGCCAGGCTGCTGTGCCCGTGTCTCTGCCTGCACAGGCACAGACAGGAGCTGCCATGGCTACTCTGAGCTGGGCCTCACTCTCCCCTGCCCTGCTTCCACCCCCAGCTCCAGCAAACCAGATTTCAGACTCTTTCAGCAGGACCAGTTGCTCTGCAGCAGCTGCTTCTGAGTTGCTGCAGAGCCCAGGTGTTTGTGTCTCTTCCTGGGTTTAGCTGTAATAGCCATAAAAATGGAACTGAAAGGGTTTGGGGTTGTTGGGTTTTAGCCCTTGAAAATTTTCCTGTAATTACAAGGTGAGAATGTATTTTGCCATGAGATTTTCTAGTTGTAGTGTGCTCAGCACATAGGACTATTTTGGAAAAGAAAAAAAAGAGCGAGGGGAGCTGAGTTTTGACTCATGGATAATATTTGAAAATGACTGTTTACCAAAGCTAAGTTCCCTGGCTGGTGGTTGGTTATTAAAAGTGACCGTGAACAAACTGAGCAGGGCCACTGCACAGGGCAGGGTGGCCCCAGCCTTTGGCTCTGCATGCATCAGGTGTGCTGCTGTTGCTGTGCTTCAGCTGGTAGTGTGGGCTCTAGTGGGCACCTCTCCTTGAAGTTTAGAAATTCACTTGGCAAGTTTTGGACTTCATTGGAATAATAGGAAGCTCATTAAATCCTTACTTAGGCATATGTGGTTTAACAGCATCCTTTGAGTTTCACTTGAACCTGATGGTACTTCACCAATGCAAAGGAGTGGTCACTGTAGCAGTCTCTGGAGGCTTGTGGGGAGAGAAAACACTTCTTACATGGCCAACATCACCTCAGGGGGAACGGACTGGCTTTCAGTCCTCCAGCAGCAGCACCCAAACCCACCCTCTGCGTGGTGAGCTGCAGCCTCTGCTACTGCTCATTCAAGGGCTCATAGCTTTGAGAGCAGTTCTGCAGCTTTTTAAAAATATTTATTTATTGTGATCTCTGAGGATAGTGGTATGAAGTAGTAATTTCTGGGCCTCAGCCTTAGTTCAGTTGATTTAAAGTCCAAATTGCAGAGCCCAGGAGCCTGGCAGATGGTGGTGGGGGTGGCTGTTTCTTGTAACTCCACAGAAAACAGATGTTTTCAAGGCAACTGCAGAGGTGTCGTGGCAAGAAAAAGCAGAAGTGACTCACCGACCTTAGGCTGTGTATTTATAGACAAAAGCGCCAGGTGTTTCCGTCGCCGCTCCGTGGGTCACTGTCCATGGCGGGTCGCACTGCGCTGTGTCCTCACGGCGCCATGGTGCAGCGCAGGCTGGGCCTGCTGGAGCTGTGTGACCCCGCGACACTGCGTGGGGCTGACCCGGGGCCTCTCCCTTCCTGCCGTGACTGACTGTGGCTCATCCTTCACTTAAAAAGGGAGCTTGTCGTGAAGGGTTTTGTCCCCTTTGCACCCCGTTAAACAGGTCTGCAGAGGCGAGGTGGTGCAGGGCCTGGAGTGCCCCAGAGAGGGAGCCGCGGCCGGGGCAAGCCGGGCTGCTCTGGCACGGAGGTGTTGGCACAGGAGGAGCGGGAAGCTGCCGGCGGGATGCAGCCCCACGTGGCTGGAGGGGATCCCAGCCCGCTCTGCTCCTGCCCAGCCATGCTTGAGCACCGCGCACCCACTGGCCGCGCTTTCCGCCCTGCCCTCGCTGCTGGGGGCAGCCCTGAGGGGACCCGTGAGGCGGCACAGGCAGCCCCGAGGCCGGGCCCCGGCCCCGCAGCGCTGCCGGCCCGGCTGCTCAGCACTCACGCTGCCAGCTTCTGCTTGTTATTTATTTATGTCTCTCTCTCTCTCTTTCTCTTTCCCACCTTGCTTTCTCTCCCCTCTGGCTTTCCTGCAGAATGGTTTCAGCGCTTCTCGGCTGGGTGGCAGAGGTGTCACAGCCCCCGAGCAGAGCCTGCCCGTCTCCCAGGCACAGTTGTGGCGAAAGGAGCCAGTGCCAGGACATGGCACGGGAAAAGCACGGAAAAAGGCACGGGAAAAATGGTTCAGAAAAGGCAAAACACTGAAATGGTCCCAGGAGATTTTAATTTCTTTCCCTTTTTCTGTTCGCTTTAACTTTTCAGGTCAGTGACACTAATGGGCTGTGGTGGAAGTGAAGTAAATAATCACATACGCCAGAGACAGCACATTGATTTTTAAGTCTCTCCTCACTAATTAAAGGCAGCCTTTGTAGAGACCGACGGCAGCACTTAAAGCTCTGGCAGCAGGAAAGGCAAAGCAACACAGTAGAAAGGGAAAAAGAAAAGACTTTTGTTTGCTTTCTGACTTTCATCATGTTTTTACTGTAATATCGGTAGCGTTTGAAAAAACTACTTTTTTAAAAATAGATCTATTGGTGTTTTTAAATAACCTTAAAAAAATCATTGCAGTTTACTGCTCAGTCCAAACAACCCATGTAAAAATGTTGGTACCAGTCAGCATTGGAGTCGCTGCAGGGGAAAAAGTTGTGTATTACCATTTGATAATTCTTGTAATTCTGCTACTTAATCGAACAAGGACCAGTGTAAGTGTTGAGCAGTCTTGCTGAGGTGCCTAAAGCTCAAGGCACAGCTGTCCTCACAGTGTCTACACATCTCACAGGTGCAGCAAAGAACATTCCTGGAACTGTCTGTTAGAAATTTCACCTGGGTTCACTTCTAAATTTTTGGTAAATGAGGTTTCCCTTTGCTAATACAACAATAATTAATACATCTTGTGGTTTCTTCCTCTTAATGAATTTTAAAATACAGATATGCAAATAAGTATGATCCTCCATTTTCATGTGATTATGCTACTCTGTATTTATAAACTAATTGTTGCAAAGACACATACCTACCTAGTAAAAATAAAATTGGAAAAGTTATCAAATAGTATGCTGGCAGCCAAAGGCCATGAAGAAGGCTTTATATAAGAGAATGTGCAGGTCAGTACAGTCCTGGGATGAGTTCATAATATGGAGGAAGAACTATTTGAGACAGAAATAACAGAAAAATTGCTAGTTCTGATCAGGAAATTTCGTTCTCTTAGGGCAGGTAAGGGGAGCTCTTTCCAGATTTTTTTAAATTAATGACAAAAGCCAGAAAATAAGTGAAAAAAATTTTCATATGCTTTTCTACTTGAAAGACTAATAGAAAAATATGATTGTCACTGTCTTTTCCTCATTCACTGAGACTCACTGTTTTCCTTTACTACTTTCTCCTGTCTCTGGTATCTGAAGTGTTCATTGTAAAATGGATTATTTATCTTGCAAATGCCCACGTTTGGGGGTTAAGCCACTCCTAAGAGGCCTCATTCTCTCTCCTCCCTTTTGTGTCCCAGTTTTGCCCCAAAGTGGTGCATGAAGAAGCAATAGGGTAATAATATGAGACACTAGAGGAATGCCAGGACATAATACCAGAAGTGCATGAAATCAGGCTGTGCAGCTTGTTTACAGCGGGGTTGACTGCTTGTAAAAGAAAGCTTAAAATTAATGACCAGGTGAATCTGCATATGTAATTTATCAGAGCAAGCAACCAATAAAAAAGAATGACTCTAATTAAAGTCAGTAGCACAGGAGGGGAAGGATACTTTAAAAAAACCCAACAGTATCCAATCAAGCATTCAGCTCACCGTGTACATTTAGTCGCCCTGTCTTTAGGTTCAAACCCCAGCACCCTTTAGCTGCACTGAGGGACATGGGGTTACTCACCTGTCCCAGCTCGGGTGTTCAGTCACACCTCACCACACGTTTGCTTCCCATAAGCAAACAGGATCTTTTCTGAAGTAAGGGTTATCTGTTTTCACATGTTGGATGTTATCCTAAGTATGCAAGAAACTGTATCTGACAGAACTTGTCCTCTTATGTGATCAGTTCCACTGGTTTTCAAACAGCTCCACTGAAACCAGAGTGAACACCAAGTTATGGATATTTTTTTTCCTCTTTCCTTATAGTTTGTCAGTAGAGATGTTTCTGGGAACAGGTTTCCTTATAGTGCAGGTTTCAATGGTGCTGTTCCTGCTCTTGGTGGCAGGTGCCAGTTAGGGAGGGGATGCCAGTCTCTGAGCACTTCTAACAAGGAGCACCAACACAAGAAGTTCTCTAAATATTTTCTTGCAGTACTAAAAAGTATTTGGTGAGGATGCAGCGGGATCACTGTGCTCTGTGTGAATGAGTTCTGTGTTGCTAAACAATCCCAGTAGGTTACCACCATGACAGAATTTTTCTCTCCAGCCACAGATAAATCAGCAGTGGTCAGTTGAATTGGGTTTGCAATGAGCTCCTGAATTTTAGCTGCTGTTTCTTTTGTTCTTTGCCCTCCCTGTAATACTGAATACATGACCCAATTCAGTCTATGGATTGGTGTTATCCAGAATCTTGGAGAGGTGAGGAATGACCACAAGGACAACACTCCTTACAGGTCACCTCCCCTGGGGAAGGCTGCAGGAACACCAAACAGAAGACAAACAGGGGAAGGGAAAAGGGCTCAAGGCATGCACTGAGACAGAGCACAAGGGGGGATGCAGCTGTGTCAGTAATTTGACAGGATTTTGCATCATCCTGAAGGAATTAAATGCCACAAAAGCTGTACAGAAGAGCCCTCCCCTTAAAAATTCAATGATAAGAAAGTAGACTTACATTATTAACAAAGCATAATTTTAATAGAAATGTTTAGGCTTACATTTCAAAATGACTTACAAATAAACTTAATCACAATGCATATATTCTTTTCTTTTATAAAAACAACCATATTCATTCTAACATAATATATATTTTCTGAGTTATAAAATCCCATATAAATAGCAAATTCTTCTCAGTACACAGATTACAAGAATACATAGAAACTGGGATGCATATCTGAAAAGAATCCTGAGTATGCATTCCACAACTGGCAGAAAATAGAACAATGCTGGAGTTGGACACAAGAAATGCTGTTGTCCCACTATGTAATTTTCTTTAAAAAAAACAAACAAACAAACAAACAAAAAACTGAGAACTTTTTGGTTGCTCAACCTTGTTCAGCTCCCCCAGACTCAAGAATGGCTCTGGATACTCCATTCCTTGAGATTTTGGGAGTACCCTGTGGATTCTTCTGGTATCAAAAAAAGAGAACAGTGTCTGTCTTCAGGTGGACAGAAATAAGGCACTTCCTTAGAGCAGGTCAGTGTCAGCTGTCAGTAGCAGCTTTGACTTAAAGCCAGAAAACAGCAAAAAGTGACTCTTGAATCATGATGTGTGGAAACAAATTTGGAAGAGGCAGCCAGTTCTTACACTCCTCGAGGTTCCCCTGATTATCCCTCAAAATGACATAAATTCAAACAAGAATGAGTAAGTGGAAACTTTGCATGTTAGAAAAATCAAAGCAAAAGTTCCTCTTTTTTTCAGACTGAGGTAAGCAAACAAGCAAGTTGGACTAAGAACAAGTCATAGCAGCATTTAGATCAGAGCCTTCACCCCATGCTTTCCCTTCTTTCTTCCAAGAAAGCTGCACAAGAGAGCTACGTGAGTGGCAGTGTTCCTAGTGCTGTGACTGCATCTCCTAGAAGCAGGCAGACTGCAGTGCTGCAGGAGGACACCGGTGTGTGGAAGCCTCACGGTGTGTTTAATTTGGAGCTATTTTACTATTGTAGCACAATGGGGCTTTCTCTGGTCATAATGAAAAAAAAGTCAATTATTCATGGAAGAAACACAGGCAATTCTGCCTGTTGTTTTCAAAAAGTAATGTAGTAATTATATATTCCTTTAAACACTGCTGTTAGATAAAATACGGTTTTTCATAGAGTCACAAGCTCTGACATTACTAAACCATGAATTATAGGAGCAAACTCATACATGCAAACTGCAGTAAACACACAAAGGCTTAAATTTTGCTTCTTATTAGAGTGTCAACTCAGTACAGATAAAGAAGTAAATCAGAGCCATTTATAGGCTCCTGGCTTATTCCCAGTTTAACTGGGATCCAAAACTGGATGAACAATATTATACTGAAGTTGAGCCATAGTTGCAGAGAGCAGAACTTCACAGGTAAACGACAGATACCATTTTAGAATCAGAAATTCTCAACAGTTTTCTGTCCTTTCAAATATAACAAATAACTTCTTTCTTCTTGGTATCCTATGAATACTCTCATGGTAATTTTCTTCCTGCTTTAGGTTAAAAACAACAGGAAGAAGAAGTTGTAAATATTGCACAGTATGTTGGGATGGAAGATGAGAAAAAGAATGGCACTTGCAGGGTGACTCTTCAGTCCAAAGAGAAGCTCTTCATTTTTTCTGCTAATTCCTGTCTCATTTCTATGTGTTTTTTCAGGTTTTGCACTTCATGAGGCAGGTTAATATCCCACACTGACACACAGGATTGTAACTCTGGAGAAAAAAAAGAAAATTTGAAAACTGCAACAGAGATGAGTTATTGCATAATGAGAAATGATTTTGCTTATCTGCTTGTTCTCAATTACTCATAAATTTACCCAATGAAGCATGCTCTTTAGGACCCAGAAGACAAGTTCCATGACACTTCATGTGTGAGGTGATGCAGTTAGGGGTTATAAGCTTATGTACTTGCACAATGATTTGGATTCTAGTTCCTAAATTTAAAGTATCCCATTTAAAAGTACTTGAAAAACCATTTCTGGTGTCTGTGGGCCTTAAGGTACTAGCCTGAGCTACTGCTAATGCTAATACTGAGATGCCTGCTAAAATTTCATCTCTATCTTTCCAAGCAGATATACTCTAAATGCCTATGAGACTCAAACCCCATTCACTGTAAAATAAAATCTGATTTCATAAGCTAATGAATATACTGAGAAAAGGTCACTTCTTCAGTGTCTATGCATGCAAACAACTCTTTATTCATGAAGAATTCACACTGTTTTTAGTGGAATAGGGATAATTGAGAGCACTTACATGAGTCAAAGCTTACAAACTAAGGCCCCAAGGATTCTGGAGTCTCTGATTCTTCTCTGTAATTAATGTCACTCTTAAATAAAATAATCTAATAAGCCAATAAATGTTCTTATAGTTACAGGAACTGGGAGGGGAAGGTGTTTGACTCATTTCAGTCAGCTCATCTGCACCTGCCATCCTTAACTTTATACTATCATTGCCACATTTTTAGGAGTCAGTGAAACTGGGATAAGATAAAGGTGAAGAAGGGAATTGATCAGAGCATCAGCTTTAACTGTTCCTAGAAAAATCTAAAGACGCAGATTTTCTATCTTCCAGAACTTTGCTATCCTAATTGTCAGGAAGCTTTTACAGATGTCTGACTGAAATCTCCCTTGCTGTAACAGAAACTTGTTAGTGCTTATCCTACCCACAGGGAATATGTAGAAGTCTTTATTCTCTTGCTTTTCATTTACATATTTGAAGCCAATCATCATGTCCTCTCTAAGCTTTATTTATATTAACCAGTTTAACTCCCTGCAACATTTCCTCACAGATTGCATTTTTCTCCTCTGGACTATTCCTAATAGTCCAGATCATTCAGCAATAAATGGTTAGCTCCTCCAGCAGAGGCTATATTAGCACTCAGCGGAGTTTAAGAATTAGCTCATGTCTTACAGACACCACTTTCATGGTGTGACAGTGGTGTTTGCCTCATCTGCACCCATGTGACATGGCTGATTCATGATCAGCCTCCAATCAATTCTGACCCTTTTTCTGCAGCACTGCTGTTTAAGCTGATCATTTCCTCATGCTGGTACAGCAGATCACTCCTAATTAAATAAAAGGTCTTACATTTGTCCTTACAGAATTGTATCCTATTTCCTTCCAGACCATTAGTTCTATTTGTCAGGGACACTTTGAGTTCTAATCCTGCCCTCCAGTGAGCTTGTCTTAGCTGTGAGTTGTCTGCAAATCTGAAAAGTACATTCACTATTCTTTCATCCACATCACTCATCAAAACACTGGGGATTCCTGACCTAGCACAGACACCTCTGGAAATCTTTTTGATACATTCTCCAATTAGACAATGACATTTACTCTCCAAATACAGTTTCCCAACAAATTGTATTGTATCCTTCAAACTTCCTCAGATCCATTTTTGGAAGTCACTTTTAGTTTGTATGAGCCCAGATATGCAAAAGAAAGCAAAAACTATTTAATAATAGTGTTTCAATAAGATTTTGTCAAATGATGACCAATTCCTCACTCTCAGTGAGTATTCAAGCACAGTAGTGTCTCCTCCACTAATAATACAAGTAAATAAAACACAATTAAAATACCTTTGTGATATTTGTTGTCTTCGGTGTCACTTTTATAACAATATCCCAAAACAAGGACCACATTCTTGAGACTCCCTTTTTCAAAGAAATAAAATGTCAAATCTTAATTTTAATGTGAATTTTATAATTTAAGGACAGAAAGAGTAGATTATGTCAAGGCACTAAGAGGACAGAACGCAGAGTTCAATCATCCGGACTCTTTGTTCAAAATCATTAACCACAAAAAATCCAGTCACAAAGACAATATAGTTTCCAGCTCCATTTAATGTCAGGGTTTATGAGGATTCCAAGGCAGAAGCACAGGATCAGGTCATCAGCCTGCTGAACAAGCCCAAGAACAAAGCACCCTATTATTATACAGCACAGCAGAGGTGGTTGTCACAGGAAACAGATGTCACAGCAAAAGGACAGGCTGCAAGTGAAGTCCCAGTGCACAGCAAAATGTACCAGTTCAGTTAGGAAAAAACCAAACCAACCAAAAATGACAAAACACTGAGTAAAAATTATGAACTATGAATTTTAAACTTATGATGGCATCTGGGTGGAAGTGTAAATAGGGGTTAGATCATAAGAAGGTGCCTACTGAATAATGCAAAAAAAGACCTGGAAGACAGGAGTGGTTGAATCACAAAAGGATAAACAGAATGTGACAGTGTTTCAATATCAACCTCCTGCTTATTTCCAACAAAACATGTCTATAAATGTCTGCAAAGATAGACAGAAGGTGTCACAAGTTCTTCTGCCACAGCAGCTCCCTGTTCCTATTGGCAGCACATTAAGGGTGGAGAGCCCTTGGCTTTCAGCTAGTTGAGGAATACAGGGCCCAGCCCAGGTCCCTGGGTCAGGGTCAGGCCAGGGCAGGAGCAGCCCCCACTGTGCAGACACCCCAGTGCAGCACTGCATCTCACAGTGCTTCATACACAGAGCCCTACACTCCCAGGGCAAAGACAGGAAGGGAGCAGTTTCTGGGGCATAAACAGACTGGAGTGTGGCTGAACTGTGAAAGCTGCAGCTGGGAAGTTTTCTAACATGCCCTGCGACCTCTGCAAGGGAGAGAGGTTTTTCCTGCCCTGAGGAGGTCAGCACTATATTCTCCTCTGAGAGTGATGTAAATCTGGTTATGGTACATGAGGGATGGTAGGAACCATACACATCCCCCATGCTTAGATTTTTAATAAATTTAATTTTTTTCTATAGCCAGTCCTATCCATACTCCTTACAAAAGGGATTGGAACTTAAGTATGATGTTTCTTATTTAGACCTAGGTCCTGTCTTACTATACAGAAATCTAAATTTGCACTTGCAAAATAAACTACACATTTACATCTAAATTATTCTCTATGGTAAGTCTCATGCCTATTGAACATCAGTGTTAGGTGACAGAATTGGAAAATGATATTGTATTTCCATATTAATACATGAAGTACAGATAAAATTAATGTCTCAAAGTCTGGCAATCTCTTTTTCCTGAAATATTTACCTCTGCTTGACATTGTATGTTTTAACCTTAAATGAAATGATTTCACACAAAAATATTTTCCTCTGTCTTTTCTTATTTTATATAAGGAACATGGTACTGTTGAAAAACTGCTCAGCAGCCTCAGTACCATTTTCAGAGATTCCAGTAGAAACCAAGTCCTTGAATTCAGGAAAAAAAACCCTAGCCCTTATAAATAATTGGTGCAAAAAGATGATCAAAAGAAAAAAGTACACATCAAACTGCATATATCAATCTTATTTGCTGTTCTTGAGATTTGTGCAAACACAGCTAAACTCCTGAATATTAATTTTTCTATAAATAAAATTTTGATTAAAAATGTTGAGATGACTGAGCCTCAAGGTTTTTTAAATCTCACTAGTCTATACAATGTATTTTCCCTATCAATGACAGCAGCAAGGCAAAAATTAGGTTTTCACAGTAACTACTCTTTACAAAGTACTAAAAATAAAATTTTATTTATAATACTTTATAATACTAACATTGTAGCTATCAGGACTAGATGGAATGATAATGCTGTGCTATAGCTGGCACCATTAACAGCTCTGAACAGACTGTAACACTTGCTGTTTCAGGCAAAGGAAAGTCAGAGGAAGCTGAGGTACGTTTGACTCATACAACGTTGCCAGCACTATGACTGACTGTAATCTGTGGATTCTTCCAGCACCAGAAGGAAGAAACAGCCTGCAGAGTAAGTTCCTGATGGTAAGGAGGAAAACATCCACAGCCTGCAACTGTGATACTTGCTAGCAGAATTACAGTGTGCTGCTGAATTCACAACAGCTTCAATGTTTGTTTTTTTTTTTTTTTCTTTTTGGCTAGCAAACACACTTTAAATAACACTGACAGGGAAACTCCAGAGTTTTTTCCAAAATACATTGGAAAGTGATGGGAATCCGCATATCGTACCACAAAGTACTTTTTGAAGTAATGTGTATTTTGAATGTATTCACCACAGCAGTACCACAAACTTGAGTTGATATGGCCTTTATTACTTAAGGGAAAGGTGCAGGACAGTGTACAGGCAAAGGAAGTTTCAATAGCCAAGGAGTGTCCCTTCCTCAGCTGTGTTCCTGTGGCTGTTTGTGGTCACCACTGAAAACCCACAACTCCTGTCTGCCTACAGCAGCAGCACATCTGTGCAAGTCCACACCCCAAAGCTCAGATGTGTGGCACTTGCCCAGCTCTGCTGTGATGTGCCCGTGACCCAAATCTAAAAGAACCATTCCTGAATGAGGATGGGAGAAGAAAACTAGGCAATAAGCAATGAAAGAAAAATTATTAAAATCCAGCATGGTCAACAGAGAGAGAAGCCAGAAGTGTTAACACTTGAGATGGAGAAAGAACACAGGCAGACACATGTAAGAGAAGACCATGTGACACAGGATGGTAAGAGCAGAGATGCAGTGAAGGTTCATGTGCAAACCAGTGACAAGCCAGGGAAGAGCTGCTGCTTTATGTGGGTGCAGGAATTCAGCCTGCTTGTATTCAGTTTACACCCTAGAATCTGCCACTGATGGAGAATGACAGCCATGGAGTAGAATGAATGAACAATTCCTGGATAAGGCTAATCTGTTCCTGGAACACCGTAACAAGCAGTACAGAGCAAACCTAAACTTAGCAGTGATTTCAAAGCACTCATCACTTGAAGGTTTTACTTACCCAGCTGAGCTGTTATCATGACTCGAACAGAATCACAGAACTTGTCTATAACTCGTACAGGACGACGCGTTGACAAATCAAGCAGCAAGATATGTCCTCCTCCTGTCCCTATCCACAGTGCAGTATTTTTCTGCAGACAAATGGTCTTCACTCTTCCAGAATAAGCCAGTTTATGTTTTGATTCCTTATTTAATTTTTCCACTTTGCTCCTACAAGTATGGAAAGATCTTGCGTTAGAATTTGATGGCACTTTATTCTGCAGCTACTAAAACGACATTGAATACCAGACTTTTAAGCAATCATTCACCAAGTCAAATCATAAAATTCTCATGCAAACAAACTGGGATGAAAACTACTGGACTCCAAAGAGCCATCTGGTCTGCTTCAGAAGGCAGGAAAACTTCTCAGTTCTCCCCCAGTCTGCAGGAGGTTAATGTCACAGCAAAGTGGGAAGAGCACACCTATACCTGCTCCTAACCTCACCATAAAAAAGAAATGGATGTGGCATGCTAAGGCAGAACAATTTAAATGCAAATGAAAAAGTTGTCGCAGTTAATAAAAATCTAATTTCCTACTGAATTTGTGCACTGAAAAGACATTCTTGTTCAGGGGATGCAAGAGTAACTGGATTAGCCTGAAGGACAGCCAAAGACTTTATTTTTTCTTGAGCTAAATGAGTCTTCATGACATCATAGAGAAATTGGGAGATACAGTAAGGGTCTTTAAAAAGCTGGATTCTGCATGGAATATTCTGAAGTTCTGGGCCAAAATACAGGATAAGAAATTCACACTTGCCCAACAAACTGGGAAAATCCCTTACTTCTGGCAGGTTAGGGTGCCATGCAAGAGAAGGCAATCTGATACTCAGCTTTCTATCCACCAGGCCAACAATAAAACACTTACTTCAGAAAATGTGCACAGTCAATTAATTCAGAAAGTTTTTCTGTCTTCTTGTCCCAGATTTCCACAAAATGGCTGTTTTTCTTTGCCAAGTAGATGGATTTGTCTATGGCTATTGAAATAATGTTTGCATCACTGTAAGCATTATGACAGAACCTAGAAGAGAGAAGAACTCCAGTTAGATACACAGAAAATGCCTAGTAGAAAAACTTGACTACTATGAGTGGGATAAGTTTCCCTCTGACTCTTGTAGAATCATTCAGCCTTAAAATCAAACTAGGCTAAGATACAATTGATAGGCTTTGCTTTAATCTTCCTACAGTTCGACATAAATTCTCACAGTAACAGAGTTAGGCTGATGATATCCTTGGAGACACATTAATGCTCAAAGTCTATTAATAAATCTTTCTCATCAAACACTGTTTTCCCTGCTCAGGAAAAACTCCCCTTAACTTCAGAGTAGGATTTGTCCATGTGAGAATTACATCAAACACTCCCAAACCCTCAGTCAATAATTTCTAAATAGTGAGAAGTCAGCAATCAGATGTGATTAAATATATATAGGGCAAAGATATGCACACATATAATACTGAGAAACATGGAAGGACAAATACTATGATAAATATGTATGTATAATTCTAAGTCAAGTTAACAGGGCCTGGACTAGGTCAACTGGAGAAGAAAACTGATCAATTGCATAGATACTGACTTCATCAATCCTTTATGGAGTAAAAATGTATTTCCTTGTTTAAAAGCAGCAACAAATACTATCAACGTTACTCACTGATACTCCAACTGCATTATGGAAAAAAAAGAACAGACACAAGCAAACTCAAAGAATGAGCTCTAGAACAAGACATTATATCACAGTACTATCAGAAATCTTTAATGAAAACAAATGAGCCAAGTAACATCACTTATAAAAATCAAAAACTTACAGTTGACTTGTCTTTGTTTCAATGAGCTTTTGAACCGAGAAGTCACTGGTTAAGGCAATGATTTTTGTTCCACAGCCTCCCCAGATTACATTTTTTTCAGATAAGCATGAGGATTCATTTAAGCACATCAAGGGTGTGCTAACATTTCCAATATTCAGTATCTTCAAAGGTGTAGCACCCTTACACTGCAAGAAGAAATATATTCTGCATTAGAAACAAGGAGGATGCAGACACTCAGAATCTTGTTAAAACAAGGCCACACAGCCTGCTGAATTAAATTTACACATCCAGATTTTCTGGTGGTTCAGAACATTTCCAGAACGTTACTGACTGAAAAGCACCATATTCCCATTAGAGGTGTCCCATAGGAGACAGCCTGTGAGCAGAAAAAGGCCAGAGCAGGGATTGACACTTTCTGCAAACCCTGGCACAATTCAAGAACTGGAAGGAAAGACACATCTATGTCTTTGAAGATGTCCTACACTGGACCATATTCTAATTCTGAAATGCACTGCAACTCCATAACTGCTCTATATGCATATGGTCAGGAACTAAACCTTCAGGTGCCATATGATATAAACAGCTCCCAGCATTTCTTCAGCTGTTCTGTGAGCACAACTCTGATCTACAGAAAACCTAAACCATATTTTATCTTTGAACACAGCTGTTTCACAAACATTTACTAAATGAGAGGAAAAAGGAGCTATTACAGCAATAAATAAAGGAGATGAAAACTGTTAGAATATTCTTAACAATCAAAAATGTCAGTCTCAAGCCAGTTTGCCAGGCTTTCCAAAGGAATTTTCCACCTCTTAACTCTTTTGTTTAAAGCAGCTATTGCAAAATGTGCAGCTCCTCTCAGACTGCAGCAGAAAACTAACTTTAGTTTTAGAGAAGCAATTAAAATTAAAATTAATTTTAGTTTTAGAGAAGCAATTAAAAATAAATGGCGTGAAATAAAGCTACTCTTGGTAGCTGCTTTAGATATTACTGATAACACCGTAGAACAGACAGCAAAGAACAAGTCTACCTTTACTGCTCTGTCTTCAAAAACTGCCAGTCTGCCATCAGCTGTGCCTACCAAGAAGAAATTCTTCTGTTTGCTGAAATAAAATAAAATAGTTAATTCTAGAAATGTCTTAATCAGGTAAGAAAAATAAAAATGAGAAGTGTCTAGTATTTCAAGTATTCAATTAAACATTAAAAGCAAACATAACCCCTGTGATCATGAATGTAGTCCCCAGTTGCACTGGGTGCAAAATTAAGTGGAAACACAGGCAAAATAAGCAGTTGTCGGAACAAAAGTGCAGAGTGCATAGATGTCATTTCCTGAACACCTCAGTTTAGCAGTATTTTCAAAATGCAACCCAAAATACTTAAAATTCATTTATACCTTTGCTTTGAAAGAGAATTACAGTATAAACAAGTGATAGAATCTGACATTTTCTGCAGACGATGCCTTCTTGTTTCATCTTCTGTGTTAACTGCCCACAGAGAACCAGACTGGGTTCCTGCTACAATCCAGTTTTCTTTCTCAGTAGGAAGAGTCACTAAGGCCAAACTTATAATTTTACTGTCTGCAATATCCTGAGTCAGAAAAAAAGAAGAAAAACAACATGCTTATGATTTCAGTAACAGTAAATGCTAGTAAATTACTGATGATAAAAATATAGCACAATCTTCTTGGATTCTGGACAGAACCTTGGCCTAACTT
>VZTT01047408.1:0-17895 GCA_013400855.1 Buphagus erythrorhynchus
GCACAAAGCCCCATCCAACCTGGGCTTCAACACCCCCAGAGTACCCTTCTCACAGTAACCTGTGCCAGGGCCACAGCACCCTCAGAGTAAAGAATTTCCTCCTAACATCTGATCTAAATCTCTCCCCTTTTAGTTTGAAGCATTTTATTCTGGCACAATTAATTGTGGCACGATCTGCCCAGGCTGAGCACAAGTGCTGCTCGGGAGGATTGATGCTGTGTCTGGCCATGAAGGATTTCAGCAGCACTTCTTGGGGATGCAGGGCAGAGCAGGGCTGGGGGATTGCAGTCACATGCTGCTACTGCAGGGCTGGAGGAGAATTAGTAAAATTTGCTGCAGGATTCCCACACCCTTGCAGCAGAGAGTGGCACTGCATCCCGAGGGCCTCTGATTCAGCTCTTTCTCCCCTTGGTCTCGACTGCTAGCACTGTTTTTTTATCAGATGCTATGGACTACAAAGTGATTTTCCTAAAAGCCACTATTCAGAGCAATTTCCCCCCACCACCAATGCTATTATTTAATGAAATCAATACACAGTGTTGTTACATGTTATGTTGTTTGTAAGCTATAAGCTTTCAAGCTAGGAATTGGAGCAACATTATTCAAAGCCTTTTCAATTTGCTGTGCCTGCCAACTTCTATGTTGATTGTGGCGTTTTGTCCAAATAGCATCAACTTACTAAATGGTAGTAAGAAATTTAGGTATGTTAACAAGAAGGATTAGAGTCTGTCATCAGGATTCACCTTCATGCCAACAGAGATGTGACTTCATATAGTTTGTTTTTCCTACCTGTTCCTCAGTTTGCTTGCATGCATGTGTGGCACAGGCTCCTTCCAGGCACTGTCAGACTGCACCATGTGCTGCCTGCTAAAATGAGAGCCAAGGTGTGAGCCTGCAGGGGCTCTGGAAGTTGCATCCAGGCTGTGCCAAGTCTCCCTGAGCTCTGTGCTCTGCCAAAGCATCATGATGGAAGCTGTAACACTGTCGGTGTGTCCTCACCCAGGGGAACCCACCTGGGTCACTGCAGCAAGGCTGGACTATGGCTGCTGCTGAAACAGCCCCTCAGCTTCCCCTTTCTGAGCTTTTTCTGAACTGTAATTTTGCAGTTGCGTTAGTGCAGAGTCCAGAATTGAACTTCTCTCCTTTTTCACAGGCAGGAGGTACAGGGGCAAATGTTGTTGATGAAATAGCCCCAACTCCCCCATGAAGTTCCCTTTTCATTAAAGTGGCAGGGCTGCAGCCACACTGGCTCTTCAGAGCTTTTAGCAGTGCCCCACAGACCGAGCAGCAGCAGCCTTGCAGCTCTCAGTGTCAACATGGTATCTTTTCTTGCACAAAGATCATTCAAAGTTTTCCCCTTTGAAATGAAGCCTTTGTAGTTAGATGAGATCTGAGTAGATGCTGTCAGGTTAGGGGCTCAATGAGGTGATCAGTGAATGAATTGACTTGCAGCATACAGCCCACATCTCCCACAGACCCTTTGGACTTGTTTACATGAGACATTTTATCTACATGAGAAGATAGCAGTGCATCCCTCCCCTTCCTGGGCTGACCCAAAAGAGTGTGTGTAAGTGATGGTGGGAGAAAGTGGGGCCAGGGAAGGGGGGCAAAGGAGACAGATGCTATCAGGGATGCAGTGGTCTGTCCTGCTGTTTTGCCAGTGCCATTATGTTGGTTGGAGCAGTGGCTTTTCACTCTTCTGTTGCCAGAAAATATTTGTGCTGGCAAATGTCCCAGTGCTGATGCTGTTGTATCACTTGAAAAGGACTTTGCTGGCATCGTTCGCTATCTCTTAAGAGTCAGTCTGAGATATTCCAGCTGAAGGAGGTTGCAATAAGCTGCATTTCCTTAAGGGTGTTTGCTGAGAGGTGTGACCTGTATCTGGGGAAGGTGGAGAAGGAAGAGATATCCTTGTGAAAATATGAATCAACCAACCACTTGCAAATTCACATGCATTTCTGCTACCGAAACAAAAAATGAGGAAACAAACCTTGGGTTTTTGGGGTGCTGTCCTGCATGCTTCTTGAACCCCTGCTCTTACTGTGAGAGCTAGAAAACTGAAAGCAGGAAAGCAGTTTTATATTCATGAGAACATCTAAGCCACAGAGACCAAGGGCTTTATTAGAGGAGCTCCAGGAGGTCTTGTGGTGGTGATTTGAAACCTGAATGGACCACTCCAGGCTTTGCAGGATGTTACTACTTGTGTAGCAGTGAATGGGAATTCACTGGTTGTGAACTGTCCCCCTGGTGTTAGTGGGCCAGCAGGGAAAAAGCAGAGATTAATTCACGCACACATAGAGATATCCCATTTGAGGTCTGTGACACAGACTTTGCTGTGCTCTTGTTCAACAAACTTCCCACCATGAGAAGGTCCAGGTAGCACATGTCCTGCTGTCCTGCCCACAGTTCTCACAGAGGACCAGAAGTTGCAGGAAAGGTGTTTGTGACTGGGGCTAAATGGCTACTATGCAAATGATACTGTGTGCTCATATTATCACTCTGTCCCCTTCAGATTTTTAACTTGTTTGATCAAATGAGACAAAATTTCAAGGACCTCAGAAATACTGA
This sequence comes from Buphagus erythrorhynchus, assembly GCA_013400855.1. Lineage (NCBI taxonomy): Eukaryota > Metazoa > Chordata > Aves > Passeriformes > Sturnidae > Buphagus > Buphagus erythrorhynchus. The sequence goes on from VZTT01047408.1 coordinate 2,569, forward strand.
GCTCCCAAAGTTCCATGAATATGAAGACCTGTTACCACTCCTAACACAGGAAAGGAACAGCAACTCATCTTTCTTTGGGTGTCTGGCAAGAATCAAGCTTCACCTTTAAGATGTTGTTTGTAGAAAACAAAACCTTTTGCTGTACACATATGACTTGTTTCTTTGATTCATTGCATTTGTCTGTTTCACTGTATGAAGATCCCAAGCAGGGCTTCATGACACTGAGACTCAAGGTTTATTGAAAGCCTGGGGGCAGGACAGCTTTTCCATCTGTGTTGGACCTTGTCTTGCCTTGGTGCTTTGGGAGGAGAGGGATGAACAGAGGAGCAGCTGCTCTTCAGATGTCCTCTATGGACAGCCTGGAGATGCTGACCAGCAGTGATGGCCTGGAACAGGAACAATCAGGTGATACAGACCAAGACAGACCTGGAATCCATCAGGGTGTTTTGGCTGCCTGTGCCAAAACCCAGCACACTGAGTTTAGAGACCCCTGCCTGTACCTGACCCTGCCTTGCTGGTTTGTTTGGTGTGTAAGTCTATTGGGAAGAAAGGTAACAACAACCTGAACATGCCTGGAGAAGGATGCTAACAAAGTCAAATTTGGATGATGATGGATTGGTAGAAAGTGGGGTGATGATGGGCTCTAATTTCTCTCTTGAATTTTGGAAGGATGAGTGGATAAGGGAGCTTTGGACACTGCTCATGGAAAGGCACCAGAATACCTCAGGATTGTGCTCAAAGCCTGAGTTTGTGCTGCTGGTGTAAACCAGTGTGGGAACTGACGTGGTTTTCTGGTGCTGGTGGTGCTCAGCAGGTATTTCAGGGCTATGATATGAGAGTGAGGCAGGGCAGCATGGGCTGGGTGTCACACAGACACACACTGCTGGCATGGGGGGACATGCCTCTGGGGCTTACAGGGCTGGCACAGGTGTTGCAGCATCAGCTGGTTACTGAGTCACAGGGTCCAGGGCTGGGGGCGGATTTTTGAAATCCATCTGCCTGCCATCAGAGCCCCCAAACAGCAGCAGTGCTGTAAGACAGTCCTTTCTCCATGACCAGATGATCACAAGGGGTTCTGAGTCCCTCTGTCACTGGTATCATGACAAAAACCTGGTCCCAAGCTCTCTCATTTACGAGATCTCTGTGGACTTTAGAACCTATTTAAGATCTGGTTCAGCCATCCATGTGTAGCACCTGGATAGTGCTTCCATTTAGAGCAAAGTCTGATGTCCATGAGCTGGAATGGTCCAGAGCATGTGTGCACTGCAGGGGTGGAGTGTAACCCTGTGTGCTGGAGTGCACTGGGGCAGACTCTGGAGACAGAACTCACTGCCCTTGTTGCTTCAGGGTACAGCAAAGGAGAGAGGGACCAAACCTGTGTTGTTAAGTAATATCCCTGAATCATAGCATGGTTTGGGCTGGAAGGGACTGTAAAGATCCTCTGGGTCTTGGAGGAATTACTTGACAGATGAGCAGGGGATGAAGTACTCAAATCGGGGAGCCATCTCTGTGTTCCTGGGAACAGAAAGAAGGGGAGAAGTGGGGACCTCCTTCCCAAGGGAACCAAACAGAAAGGCTTATCCTGAGGATACTGGCAAAGACAGTCCCCTAAGCATGGGGCATTACTCCACCATAGGATTTCACCCAAACAAAAGGGATCTATTTCTTTTCAGGCCCTGAAATCAAGAAAAAATAAACAAGTAATAATAAAAAAAAGGACGTTTTTTACACAGGAAGTTTAAAGCAAGGAAAAAAGCCCCTCCATTCAAAAAACAAATCCAGACACAATTCCCAAGGTGGAAGTTACAATAGAAGCTATTTTCCTTTAGTAACATTCACGGCAGAATTCCCTTTATTGCAGTGTAATGGTCACAGCACACAGCGCATTGGCACAAATGACATAATTTAGACAGAAATGAAACCTGTAGTCTGAATGTCTTTTAAAGTCATCTGCTGTTTTTGTCCATCTCCTTTCTTATTTCATCTCCTGCTTTACGTATATGAAGTAGAAAAAGACCCCAGCTCAATGACCAGGGGTGTGTGTATTAAATGAGAAATCCCCATTACATAGGGACAAGACTCTGACCCCCAGCAAAGACTGGCAGCCTCTGCTAACAATGAAAGGATGTTCCCAGTTTCAGCATCACACTGCTTTTATTCAAAATAATTAAAATGTCTCTATTTTTCTCATGTATTCACTGGATAGATTTGACCACAACCACTGTATAATTGGTTTTGCTGCTACTTTCAGGTAAAATCAGCTATTTTTTCCCCTTGTAGCTCTGTGTAGATATTTTCTAGAGTAAGAAGAAAGTCCAAATGCAACTGCAGTTATATATCCAGAAAAGCACGCAATAGAGAGAAAAGGGCCAGGTGTAGCACATGAAACTATCTGCATTTTCTACCACAATCCCAACACCAGGCTGAAAATATCCCATGGCATTTACAAACATCTTAAAATAAAAGGCAAAAAAACCCACAACATGGAGGTTTTCTTGCCTTTGTTCAGAATCCTGTCAGTTCAGAAAACTGCATATTCATGCTATTCATGCTAATTACTATTCCTGAAACAAAACCCACATAGCACAATGTTGGGAATTATTTTTTTCTTTGGGATGGCTTTTGCGGTGAGCATTGTATTTGCCTCTACAACACATTTTTCCATTTGTTTTCGTGTAGTTTCATAACTCCTACCAAAAAAAAAACCAAACAAAAAACCAAACCAAAGCAAACAAACAAAAACCCCAAATCAAAAACCTCTCCCCAAAACCCCAAAAACCCCAAAAACTTTTGATTGATAACCTAGCACAAATCCCTACTTCCTTCCACACTATTTTTCACAGTACAAATGAAATGCACAGCTCATCCACTGGTGCAGTCCTGCGGCTTGAAAGGTGTTTGCTGTATTATCTCACTTAGATAATTATGTAGGCACTGGTGAACATCACTTTGAAACAGTCAATACAGTAAGGTGAAAACCTGAATTATCTTTGTTTTCACACATTTTGGAATGCTGATAGAAAACTCAAGTAGCAACACCAAGAGGAGCATTGTACGTGTGCATTTAGCTGTAAAGATTTTCTTCAGTTCAGCTCCATGGAGCCCACAGGAACAGTTATGAGACCAGATGTTTTTCTCATTCATTAAACAGTGCTGGCCAGCATGTAATTCTGAGCAGAAAAATGTTGGGATTGCTGGAAATAAAAGACCTCTTTGTGATGTAAGCTCTGGTTTTACACCTGATCCTGCTGTGTGCAAATGCTGCAGGGCTGCACAGTCAGACCTGGGGGGTGTGAGCTGGAAATAAAACCCAAATCCAAGGCACAACTGCACACACCTGTCAGCCCTGGGGTGGATTTCTGGTCCCACTGAATCTGGTAGGAGTCTTCTCATCAACTTCAGTGTGTTTTACTTTGCCTGTCTGGTTGTTTGACTCCAAACCCCACATTTTTATGTCTTGAGCAAAAAGAGAGTTCCTGCAGCTGTTGGTAGTAATAAATCTCTTCAAATCAGTCACTAGGGAACAACTTCACTCATTTGTACGCACAAAGCCAATGTAACGCAGGGATGTCAAAAAGTGACCATGGCTGGCACCTGCAGGGAGGCTGAAAAAGTCAATTCAGGATGACTTTAGAGCTGCAGTTCTGTATTGACTTCCAAAGAGTCTTCCCTGCATGTGGATGCTGGGGTTTAGCCAGGAAAATGCTAGAGTCAGCTAAAGGAAATTGCAATTATAGGTGATGATTATAGATAAGGAGTGTCTCTCAGGATCCCCCTTGCTTCTTGCTCCAGCCCAGAGGAATGGTTTAGACTGGAAAGCAAGCAGCATGTGGAGTAAGACATGGGTTTAAACTTCAATTTTCTTTTAACGGTGGCCAACTGTAACACTTCATAGTAACACTTCATAAAGATGCCACAAAATCTGTAGATGTGTTTGGTTGTTTTTTCTTTGTTTATTTGTTTGTTGTTCTTGTTTTTGTTTTTTCCAAAGCTGAATTTTATTTTTCTTGGAACAATTGAGCTTGGTAGCTTTTTAAGGAAATTAGGCCCAGATATTTTTTTTCTGCATTTTTGAATGGTAACTAAACTAATGTTGGCACTGAGAGGGGCTGCTACTGAGTCAAAGGACAGCAAAGGTTCCTGTGCTCGCCACCAAAGCTCCCTCTGGGATGAGTCTGGCTTGGCAAAGAGAATTCTATGTGGTCCTATATATTTTTATGTATACCTGTATATATTTCTATCTATCTATATGTATCTATATCTATTCTTGTGTGTGTGTGTATACCTATAGGAAGACAGGAGTTTTTAAAAACAAAAATGCTAAACTCAAGGAAATTAACCACTTATTGAATCCCAATGGGCTCTGCTCATTCAAAAATATTTTCATTGTAAAATACTTGTGTTATTTAAAACAAATATTTCCCATGAAATCAAGATTCAGAAGGATTCTCTCAATAGATTGTGTATTTTTTAAGAGTGTGGAGGGGATGGAAGGTGAGGTTAAGTTATCAGAAACATCAACAACACAATATTTGAGCATCACAGCGAGTATTTCAAAAGTGGATTGAATTTTTTACTGGGTTCATGCCTTGGTGAAAGGTTTTCATTGGTAACATGATGACAACCTGCTCTTCTGCCCATATTTTGAATGTGGGACAGAAAGAACTCTATGAGCATTTCTTGTCAATAAGGATGGATTCTGGGATGGGAACAGGGAATTTTTCCTAGTACATGACATGCAAGGGAAGAGGCAATTAATTTACTAGCTTTGTGCACTTTGACCCTTTTATACACACTAAGTAAAGTGGTTTGATGGTAGTTTGAGGATAGTACTAGGATCATCTGTTAGTCAGATTTCAAGTTAATTAACCAGCCAATCTGCTCATACTGGAAGGGGCTCGTGTATGATTATGAGTCACCCAGTAGGGTAACTGATATTTGTTTATTTTTAGGCAGACTATGAGGCACCCAGACACTATGGCAATGGGTTCCAGATCAGTACTTTAAATATATGAAATATACTGGTGATTTGGACCTTGCAGATGAGAGGAGTGTCTGCTTTCTCACAACCTCTCCCTTTGTAGAAGATGAGGTCAGGCTCATCACATGAAGACAAATTCCTTATCCTAAGTATAGTTAAGGCTCATTCCTGAAATATACAGAAAGCATTATTTTGGGATGGATCTGTATGTACTCTTGCAGCCCTTGGTAGGCCCAGTATTTCTAAGTGAAAGACTTGGTCTTATCTGTGTAAGAATATAAAATTGTGTGGCGCTGCATTAATAGCATCCAAATTTTTTTGTGCTTTGGACCTTTATTCTTGAGCCATGGTGCTGAAAGTGTGGGCCCATGAAAGTACAAGAGGCTGGCAAAAGTGAGGCAAAGAAAGTACAGTGGGATTTGGGAACAGAGGTGGGGGTCTTGGGTTTTGTTGAAACAAGTTGCCTGTCTTCTGAGGTGATCACACTCTGTAATCCCTTTAATGAATGCATCGAGCTCCTTTCCACACTTAACTAAGCTCCTGTCCTTTCCCACCCCAGAGCCACCAGTTTCTCACTGCCACCTTAAATGAATTTGTGGCCAGCTCAGACCCATTTGTTCTTGTGCTAATGCTGATTTTCCTTTAGTAGCTTTTCTTCTAGGGCACATCCCAATTTATTTTGTCAAGAGCAGGAGGAAAATTTTTCCTGTCCACATTTCTGCAAGAGGAATTTGGAAACAGAAGGAAGGCTTTGTCTAATAAGGACTTCTCCTGTTCTGTTTTCTGTGGTGTGTGCATTCTCTGTCCCTTGTGCTCCTTTGCTGTGGGTGGGTGATGGGGTCAGACACAAACCCTGCCATCTCTGGGATAAGGCAGCAGTGGAGAGCAAGGTGACACAGACTTCATGGCATCTTATTTGCTTTTGTTTGTGGGGAAAGCATGGGGCAGGGGGACACAAACATCACCAATTCCCCTGCACTAGTGACTTTGGACCGTGCAGGATGACAGGAAGACAGACAGAGTGAAATGGAGACCTGGCAGCTTGTTCACATTGCTAGATACCATGAGGCTCCAACATTTATCTGTGGATGTGAGATATGGAGCATTAATTAAACTGTGTAAACAACCATTTATTCATTCTTACTCTGTAGCCTGGTGCACAGAAAAATGAAATGCTGGGAATTAGGTATCTTTCTGGAAAAGTGTAATTTTTATAAGAATTGCATTAAGCAAAGAGTTGATTTAAAATTCCCCTTTTGTGTATTTAATGTCTTAATATTGTATTTCTAAATTGTTTTTGTTTAGTATATTTTGTGTCAGCAGTCATTTAATTAGCAATTATTTTATTTAACTATTACAAATGATTTCTCTATTTTATTAGTATTTGTCTCAGCATTGTAACTACACAAGCACAGTCTTCTCTTCAGTTTCCAGATGGAAAGAGCTGCATTTTCATTTTCCTGAAATGGGTCCTTTTAGGATCTTTCCTTGAAATTATTTTGCTCTATACATTTCGTATTCAAGCACTTCTGCAATGGAATTTAATGAGTTTTCCTTATAACAGTTTCCAGTGCAACAGTACTACAGCATCATGATTCTGGTAAACGCAGTGAGGAGAGAAGACTTTTACATAAATTCTTTCTATGTTGTGGTTGCAATAGGATTTGAAGAAAAATTTTGAAAATTATGGCGAAATTAAAGTGAGGTGATTTTGTGCATGATTTCAGACTCTGGGACACCTTCTCACAATGGTTTCACCCCAGCTGTGGTGGCCATGGAGCCACATGAAGGAGGTTTAGTACTGGGTGACTGAAAGGGGTTTTCTGTGAGCCACAGAGGCCTGGCAGTGTCAGTGGGATGGGGGAAACCTTCTGGCTCCTGCCAGCAGCACACATCTCATGCTATTACAAACACCCAATTAAATCAGCAGCAGTTTTAATAAACAATTTAAAAATATCAGGCATAGCAAAACAAACCTGGAGATGCCAGAAACAGTGTTGTTTTTAGAGGTGGCAGAGAACAGAACATCTTTTCTTGGAAACTCTACACATCCAGGAGGAAGGCAGCTCCTTTGCAGCGTCTCAGCTTCCCCAGACCCTGCTCACACAGTCTCAGCTTCCCCAGACCCTGCTCACACAGTCTCAGGCAGTGCTGGCCCATGGAAACCCATGTGCCAATGCTTGCAGAAGCATGGGCTTCCCAGCTCTCCCAGGGATATTCCATCTATCTGTCACCTAAATAAAAATTCCTCTTGCAATTCTTGCATGTGAGGGCTAAAAAGACTTGGTAATAACCCAAGAAATAAGTAATTTAGGTAGAGAAAAGAAGGGCTTTTAGTGACCCAAAAGCAGTCATTAATTTTGAATGTTAATGGCACAAATCATGCCTGGGTTGCCTTGTAACCTGCAATTATAGCTGATGACCAAGAAGTAGGTAGCTGCCATGCTTTCCACCATGGCAACTGCAACTCTGGGCTGGGTTTGGCCACTGATGTGTGAGAAAGGATCACTTCAGGTTGTGCTGGTGCTTGAGTAGTTTGAAAACACACTGATGACTCCTTATTTAATAAAGGAATGGGCCAGCCCTCCTGCAAAATCCTGAACATCTCAAATACAGCACAGTATTAAATAATTTCCCCAAAGTAACCTTCCAAAGTTAAGATGCAGATAAGTCTGCCTGAGGGGTAATAAGAGAAGAGACCTAAAGTGGGTCTTTCCATGGAAGAGCAAGAAATGAATTAAAATGGTGGTGTTTCTCTGTGAGTGTTTGCCATTGAACTCCCAGTATCACAGGGGTCATCTCTTGGGGCTTGGGGAGAATCTGGAGAGACCAACACATACACTTTAGTCTCTAGATAACTTTGATTTAATTCTTGGACTCTACACTTTGAAAAAAATGCATTAAAAATGTGTTAAGCAATGATTTAGTTTTGTCGAGGACTACTGGTTTAGTTCTTGGGTTGGTGTGCTCCTTGCCTATCTCTGTTCCTCAGCTTTAACAGTTCTTCAGCTCTGAGGCACCTCTTGGAGCACTGACCAGTTTATAATGAAAAATTATGATCCCAAAGCAAAACAAAGACCTAGCTGACTCATGAAAATTTACAGGGAGTGAGGGAAGATGTCTTTTTAGCTCTCTTTCAGTTCTGTTGGCATAAAGTTAGGATGTAAACAGATAAAATGTCCTGGAGTCCTTTGGGTGGCTTCATGCAGGTGTATGACTGAGTGATGCAGAAAGCCTGTCTGGTTTTCTTTGCTCCTGACCCTTCTCCCTCATCAGTCCCAGCACCATTCTCGGTTGTTGGCTGCCTCACCTGGACACTGGGCTCTGTTCAGACATCCCTGCCCACCTGAGGAAGTGTTTTAATCCTCCTTCCTTCACAGGACAGAGGCAAGAGTACAATAAAAATCAAATCTCTTCACTGGGGCCTGGGCAAATATTCGACTCTCTGGCCTCTGCAAGTTATTTTTGTTCAATAAAATGCAGCAGAGGAAGATATCTCAGGAGACTCTCTGCTTCACTCCATACTGCAGGGTCAATATTTTAACAACTTATTTTTCCTCGTGTTTGTACTCCTAGAGTAAGTGTTTGTGCTGGGATGGCTGAGGTGGGAGTGACACCACTGAAATGCAGGGAGAGAGGAGTTAGCAGCTGTGACCCCAGCCTGTCATGCAAAAACACCATGAACAAAATGCCCCAAACACAGGCTCCAGCCATGGGCAGTGGGGGCTTTATTGGGTGCTTGTAAATGCAGCAGTTGTAAGAGTCCATAGCATTAAATTATAGCAGAACTAACTGTGGTTGAATAGAGAGAAGTGAAAATGTGAAAATCAACAGATATAAGGCATTTGGGGTTACCCAGGGCTGAACTCCCACAAGTCCCTCTCACAAGATTTTTTTAAAAGTAAAAGTAATGAAATTATTAAAAAAACACAGAATTGATTAGCACAAAAAGCCTGTTGTCATGGACTCAGGGTTCTACAGATTCACATGGCAAACTAAAAGGTCATTAATAAAGGCTAAATAATGAGTGAGTGGGATTTCTGCCCATATAGGGTCTGCAGTGGGCGCTAGGTAAAGTAAATATTTCTGGGAGAGTTGTTAACTCTCAGGTCTGCCCTGCCCAAGGATTTCTCAAATCCCAGAAACAACTAAGTTACTAAAATGAGTGTAATATACTTCATCTTAGAAAAGTTATGTAGTTAGGGAAATGGAAGGAAAGGATCTAGCCAATATATTCATCGCTGGCTTCAGTTTCTTATTTTCTTTCTTCCCTCTTCCTGCTTCCTCTTCTCTGTCTGCTTGTGCCCCTATTTCAGAGTGTGGATTAAGCAGCCAAGATTGCATTTTTGTTAGAGTACTGCAAGGGTGCTCAGGAAGGCTGAGTAGTGCCCAGTGCTGGTACAAACCACCTCAGAGGAAATGGTAAGAGTGTGAGCTGTGCCCTTTCTTTCACAATGAGATGGAGAGGAAGAGTCAGCACCACAACAGCTGCTGTCTTTTCTGTCTCTGCAGCTCTTTCCTCTTGCTCTCCATTTGTGTGCTCTTGTCTTTTTTTTTTAGCTCTGGAGGAACAAAGGAGAACAACATCTCCCGATCTCCCGTGGCCCATTTAAAATAACCTTTTCCCTTTTTGCCAACATGGACAGTTGTTGTCACCTCCGGTACCTTACAAGAGCCAGTCAGAGAGTGACTTTCCCTGAGAGTAGGTCAGGAAGAGACCTGAGAGTAAGCAGGAAAAATAATGAAGCCTATTTCTCTGCAGATCTATGTTCCTATCATGTAAAGGGCAGTATTGACTTTTAAGTTAATTATACTCATATCTACTGTTATCTCTGCATAAAGCATAAAGCATGCCATGCCCTGCAACTTCCATGTTCTTCAGCCACTCTGCCTTCCTGACCTCCCCACGGCTGCTCTGCTGCCTTCAGCCTTCCATCCTCCTTTCCATCTTCTCTGCACTTTACAGCCTCTGTGTTTTTCTGCTGCTCCAGATGTCTCTTGAGATCACCGTGTCATTTCCTCCTCCTTTTTAACCCATCCCTTCCCCTGACTTGATCATTCTCATTGAGGGGTTGTGTGAGCTGCTGCTGTCAGCATACCTAACAACAGGGCTGTGGCTGAGTAGTAACAACTCCCAGCACATGGGAAGCTCCAGGGAAGCAGGACAATACCTCACCCCACTCCTCCAGGATCAGTGAGCTCTCAGGGTCTCTCACATCCCTTTAACCACAATACTCTCCAGAACTTGCTGTGCTCTAGAGATGGGACCCATCAACAGCCCATCTCCACTGCTGACCATCTACCCACTGACCACAATCCAGCTGGGGAATGTCCTTTTCCTGCTGCCTGCCATTGCACTTTCACACAGCTCTGGACAGCACAAGGCTCACCCCTGCACTTGACAGGGGGGACAGTAGCTTAACACTGGTACCAGAGCTTACATGATACAGCAGCTAAGGGTGGAAGAACTGAGCCACAGCTGCTCCCTGGTATTCAATCAGCCCTTTGCACTGTGCAGTGCACTTCCTCAGTGGCTGCTATCTCTTATTATACATTTTTAATTGATTAATTTTTCATCCTTATCCTAAGGTCGTGCATTTGTGGCAGTCATTGTCAGCACCCCGTGCTCATTTCATGTAAAGCTATATTTAGACATTTCCTGGATGACATATCCCTAATGTACAGTATCCTTTTATGGCTCATATTAAGTCAGATTTCAGACATTTAGGCCAGGATTTGGTTAGTTCTTGGCTGGACCATAGGGTGGGCTGCTCTGGAGAAGCTTGCTGGTCCCACCAGTGTGACCACAGTTACACAGCTACATGAGGCTTCCTGGTTTATTCACACTGTTTTTGGCATTGCAATATCTTGCCCTATTCCCCTGCTATTCCTATGCCTGTCCATGGCATGCTGCCCCAGGGTGGCTGTGAGGATTCTGTCTTTGGCCTTCACCAGAGCAGCACTGCAGTGGCTGCTGTGGATGGTGTTAATTAATGCTCTTGTGTACTCACCATGGTGCTGTTTCCCCTTTGCTTTGCCCTTACAATATTCCACACATAATTCACCCCTGCCACCCTGCTCTCACCTCTCCCCCTTCCCCCACAAGGATTTTAAAGCAAAGTGATATTCTAGAAATTGGGTAACAGGAGCAAAATCAACAGAGGTCAACTTGGGAAAGTCCAAACCGTGGTCTTTGCTTCCTGGCCACTGGTTTTTATAAATCCTGTAAGAATTAATTTAAGCCTGAAGGACTTTACTTTCTCTTAAGTGCTCTTGAAATTGGCTAATGGGGGAAAGAAGGTTGAAGGGTGAGAGATGTGCATTGCCCAGCTGATCTCATAAGCTTTATTTCTATAGGAAATCAGTATAAAATGTGAAAGGGAGCAAGTCATGTTAAAATAAGAGTTGTACTTGATCCTTCACATATCTGATGCTTTTAATACTTTCTCTCCCTTCCAATACATTAAGGGGGACACACGGGGCTGAGATGCTCTGTCTGAAGCCTCGGACTTCATTTGCCAAGCTGAAGTTGAATTAGCACTTTTGAGCCTCTGGGGCTGTGCCTTGCATCAGAAACAACACAGCTTGTTATTGTCCCCAAACACTGCTCCTGTCACTCACTACACTACGTGATGGTGGGTGACACGTGGAGGGAAACGGGATCTCTTCCAGAATATGTGAAAAGGTAGCTTTGACATAAGATTAAATCAATAAGAGGAAGATGGATGAGCATTCATTACCTGTATTATGGAGGAGACTGTTTTTAGAGAAGGGAAAGTTTATGTTAGGACATTTGTTCCCCTCCCCTTTGTTGTACAGCTGCTTGTCAGTCAGTTCTTTGGCTGTCACAGCTGGGTGTGTGTGTTTCAAGGTGAACTGTTGCTTATTTCAGTTTGCCTTAAAATGTTGCTTGGCAAACTGAGGTAGTCCAGGAGATGATTGATGAGCAATGAGACAAGCACGCAGCACAGACAGGCTGGACAGCTGGGATGACTTCAGCCTCAGTCCAGAGCTGATCCTATCATTTAAAGGGCAGGATTGGGTCAAAAGGAAAAGGGATGCTAAAGGAAAGAGAATGAATAAGGGAGAGAAAGAGAGAGTTTCAAAGGCTGTGATACACTAGTCACCATAGTGATGATGAGGGAGAGAGGCAGAAGAGAAGGCAAAGTCAGTTGACAGTGAAAACATTCAAGGTTTAAAAGGCAGCCTGATGCCTTTGTGCATGTCTGGGAACCCTAAAGACTCCATCTGGCATCTCCAAGCCTTTCTGCTGCTATTGGTTTAATTCTGTAAAGATTAATTTCAAGTTATTATTTGGATCATCATGTAAGAATTACAATTCATTTTAGTTAAAGAATATTCTCTTTTGATACAAGTGACTCTTGGCTAAACTTGACCAAATTTATGTTGAGATTGGTACGGGAAAAAATTCCTTGTAGCCTCCTTCCTGCCTTTTAGTAATGCTTTTGAGTTGTTAGTGCATTTTCTTGCTGTGGAAGGTGGACTGCCCTACTGATGGGGTAGTTAGAACACGGCTGCACACCAGCCACAAGAGGATCTGCAGGTCTGTGGCAGACCCCTTGCCACCCCAGGGCATGGAGATGGCAAGGTAACATCAGAAGAAGATCCCAAAAACCACTATACTGAGATGCCAGTTACCAAAAATAGCAGGCACTGAAAAGAGGAGACATCCTTGGATATACATTACCACTTTAGAAGAACCTGCATCAATTTAAGACATGATCACCCTTTCAGCTGTTTGAGTTGGTCACATCCCTGCCCGAGGTTCCCATTGTCACACCACAGCAGTTCACCTGAGCACTCCTCACCTGCCCCAGGGCAATGTCAGACCAGCTCACCTCTGAGGCAGGTGAGTTACGTCACAACTCTGCCAGCCCTGCTAAAGGACAGTTTTCAGACCAGGAGTTGTAGCTGAAGGACAAGGACATTCCTTACACTGCCAATGTTACATTTGCAAGAGGCCACCTGACTCCAGCTGTACATCCATCACTTCTCACGGGAGAGACAGCTGACTTTNAGGACATTCCTTACACTGCCAATGTTAAATTTGCAAGAGGCCACCTGACTGAAGCTTTAAATCCATCCCTTCTCATGGGAGAGACATCTGACTGCACACCACCAGGCAGTGCCTGTCTCCTTTCAGAATTCAAACTGCAGCTTGATGCCTGAAACTTTGCTGTATTGTGTTAGGATGTTGTTGTTTGTGCTGTTTCTGTGTCAGCTGCTGGAGATGACACCAGAGGCAGGGGTTAGAGCACTTGACAAAGAGGTCCATTCACCTCCTGTCAGTCAGCAGAGCACTGAGGCAGAGAGGGAACTATGCTACAATGGAAGATCCTGAAGACCTCTCAAAGCTTTTATCTGTTGCATGAACTAATTAGAGATTCTTGAGGGACAACAAAGGGGGAGAATAATTGTTCCAGATATTACAGTACCTATCTCTGAGTCTCAGCATCCCAGGCCATCCCTATTAATTTAGCTAGTCATGACTAGACTTGTTCAGTCTTTGTCATCTCAGAACTTTATTCCAGACAGCAGGGTTTCTCTGAACGTCAGGAAAGAGATGTATGAGATTAGAGACAAAAAAATCAGTCTTATTCCAGTTATTACTGGAATACTCCAAGGGCACAAGAATTTGACACTGGTTATTAAGTGTGTTATTGCTATCCCTTTGAAGGCTTCAGGTTATGCTGTATTTACTGTGACCCCTTTACTTGAACCTGTGTCTTGTAATGCTTCATGGTAAAATCATCTGGTGTTGACTTTTCTTCTCTCTTTCTTTAGAAATTAAGTGAATTTTAGATTTTCAAACCTGTTTTCCTTGACCTTCTTCAATAAGAAAAGGCCTTTGACTATGCCATGAGAAGTCTGGGGGTTTTTCTATTTTTTGCCTAATTTTTAAGGGTATGGAATGGACTGAGTCTGGATTTACTTCCTGTTCAATAAATATCCTCACCAGAATATTCCCATTCCATTTGGGTTGTAAAACCAAGCCTACTGTTGCAGGAAAAACTGGTCAAGCCCAATTAGCCCCCTTCCCTTGGTCTCTTCAGCAGATCACAGCATGTTAAAATTCTTGATTCTTGAACCCTGCAGTTCTAGACAGATTTCAGGCTTCCTGGGCCCTCCTATAAATATCTTAAAATGTGCAGGTGAATTGCACTGCATGATGGACAATGAAACTGTGAACTTGAGTCAACAGCCAAACATACTGTCCCTTGCTCCTGCATGGTTTTTTATTGTGTTGCAATACTTTGTGTTATTTGTAGTTTTGATGCGCCAACAAGGGTTCAGATTGCAGCATGGCTGTCTCCAATAACCCACCTCTGGGTGTTTATTTTGGCAAAAGTGTCACAGTGATAGCTGGTGTGGGACACAGGCTTAGAGGTGACAGAGATATAAAGGGAAAGGGAAATTGTACAAGTGCAAGGGAGAAAACACAGGAATGCACATGATTAAAAGATGGCTGGTCTTTGGTGCAAAGGCATTGGCAGTGTAGAAAGAGAACAGTACTGGGATGGAAAATCAAGAGTTGGAGGTTATAATGAGAGAGAGACTGGGATGAGGAGGGGATCCCTGAGAAATGGAGAGTGAAGTTAAAACAACAGGAAAAATGAGCAGCATGAGAGGAAGTAGGGTCTCTTTCAGGGGAATGCCCATCAAGATGTGCAACACCACCCATCAGGACATGGAAAAGCATCCAGGCTGCTGAGGCTCACTGTTCTGCTGTGCTTAAACAGCAGTGATGCTGTGCTGGCAGGAGAGGAGCTCTTCCTCCAGAGCTCCTGGCGTTGCAGCACTGTGAGAAGCTGCTCTGTGAGGTCAAGCAGTAGAAGTCTGTGGGGTGGATGTAAAGAGTCTTCTCTATCTGAGCATGAGAATATGAATTACTCTGGATGACACAATTAAAAATAAAATAAAAATCAGTCGTCACTCTCCTTGCCCTCAACCCAAAATAGAAATCCACACGAACAAGTGACAATGAGGTTGAAGTTCAGGTGATTCAGAAATTCAGATGACTCAGAAAAATGTCAGAATAAAGACAGTGTTATTATGCACTTCTTGGTGGGATACTATTCTTTCTGAAGGACTTGAATTTCTTTGATACACAAGATGGACAGAGGACCCCTTAGTAATTTTGTTTTATCTTCAGTATTTAATGTGTAGTGCCCTACATATTTATTTTGTGTTATCCAGGCTTGTTTAAAAAGCCATCTGTTTCCTCCTAAGTAAGGGTGCTATATATTTGTTTTTCTCTGGTACATACTTTTTTTCTGCCCTTTGAATCCCAGCTGGATGATTCTCTTAGGCAGTAAACAGGATTT